>RYFJ01004012.1:0-193188 GCA_003991445.1 Oryza meyeriana var. granulata
GGGGCGATCCCGCGACCGAAGACGATAGTCCCAGTCGCGGCCATTATAGCTTTCCAGTTCGGCCCCGGACCAACCGGTAATCTTTAACTCTTCTGTGATTGACTGGCCTGTGCGCTGTTGTCTTGCAGTTGATTCAGCACTGCATGATGTATTTTGTTGACTCATCCTGTCAGTTGGCACGAAAGTTTGCATGAAGACCTCCCACCCTCCACTGCTCGGCCGTTGCACTCGTAAGAAGAGGCCGGACCCCTCTGCTACCCAGCACTGACTCCCCAAGAGAGCGGGGAAGACCCATTCTGCTATCGGGCGAAAGGGCCATCACGCCGCGTGCCATGGCAGGAAGCCTGAAGATAAAGGACACCGTCATCACCTCGAGCGCCGGCGATCAAGTTCCAGGTTGAGACCCTGTGAGTTTGAGCACAACATTGTTGAGTCCCGGCATAGCATAGCTGAGGGGCCGCCAGAGCAAGGCACCCCCGCCGAGGACCGGAGGGCACCAAGCCGCCACAACGGAATCATGGCCGACTCGGCTGGGAAAAATGTGCTGCCGCGACTGTGAGCACAACAGGAGGTAGCGCTCCGCCAGAGCCCGGGTCGCACCGTAGGAACTGAATTCTCCAAAGGTATGCTTCTCCGGATTTCTGAAATCTTACGTGTTGAACGTAGTGTTCTATATCTTGTTTGTCATGCAGGAAGCGGGCCGATATCGATCTCAAGGAGACGATCCGACCGCCCCTTGAAAGCCTGCCCAGCCGAGCCGCGCGGCCACGAACACAGTAACCCGCTGAGCGGTGGCATGCAGCCACAGTCTGGAGATGAGGTGGTCCGTACTGCCAGGGTCGCCGTCGCCACACCCAACCAAGAGGCAGCTTACTCGAGGTTGGGGCCCAGCCTGAGTTCGCACACCGCAGAAGGCGCTGTTGGAGCCCCCTGATCAATCCCGAGGTCGCAGGGAAGACTGTGGTGGATGGCTAGGACCCCGTCGCCGTCGGGTCGTCGTCGTCATCGTCGCCGCCGCTGGAGATCACAACGCCTCGGATTGAAGCTCCTCCATGTTAGGATGCCCAGACGTTCCCTAGACGACAGCCTTAACCGGGACCGTGAAGAGCTTAGGCTTAACGAGGCGCAGCGAGGAGGGAAGTGGAATAGGTTCTCTGCGCCGCCATTGCTGGATCTGAGGGGGTTCTGTATACCCTGTGATAAAGAGTCCTGATAGTCTTCTCATTTTGACGTCTTGATCCAATTTTGGACTTGTCTTATCTCCTGAGGCAGGAGGCTTGTTACTGCAACGAGGCGATGACCGAGATCCTGTCGAAATGGCCTCGTATCCTCGTGGAACTAGAGCAGCTCCGGATTGAAGGCGAGATGGAAGCGCGTCACGCAGGGAGGAACGCCTAGCTGAAGACTGGCGCCGACCAGCTCAGGGAGGAGACCTTGGGGCCCTAAGCCGAAAGCATCAGAGGTAACTCACACGAATGCACTTCCTGACTGAACCATCGACGGTATTCATCCAGCGCGCTTGTTCTCGGACTCGAGATTCGACTGCCTAGTTATGTCTTGACTGCACAGTTGAGCTTTAGCTAATCTATCGTGCAGCCCTCGAAGCAGAGTTTAAAGACCCAACAGAGAGGGAATCCCAGCTGAAGGAGGCCGAAGAAGCCAGGGCCGAGCTTGAGAAGGTCAAGGCCGACCTGACAAAGGCCAACACCGAGCTTGATCGAGAGAAGGCCTGAGTTGAAAGAGGCGTCGTCAAGCTTGGTAAGGAAAAGCTGAACTGGAGAAGACCGTGGCTAGGTGGGAGGCCGACTACGAAAGTAAGTCCTCAACCCGACCGCAATCTTAACCAATCCATTAATCATTCTGTCTGCAACTGAGTCTGACAAGTTTACTTGCCGGTGGACCCGGACAGACATGAGAGTCAATGTCCAGGGCAGTATCGGTTTTACACCAGAGGAGATAAAGAGTGATCAAGGAGTCACGGGAAGCCCTCGTCGGGTCTGTGAAAGGGCTCCTTGACCTCATAGATCCCAGCCCTATGGGAACCAGTTGCAGTAGGATCCCCCAAATAGAGGTGCGTCTTGAGAATGCACCGAGTGCCTTGAAGAAGTACTCGGATGAGCACGTTGTTGCGCTGGGTGGCCCAAACCCTGGCGATGACCAAATCCATCTACCCGAGGGCAGACATTGAAGCCATTGGGGAGGGGTTTGCCGAGGAGGCGCTGGAGCTGATTGCCCGGGCGAAGCCGACTGCTGAGATAATTACCCGAGACTTGGGTCTGTAAGGGCAACATATTATGTAGTCTGTTATGTATAAACTTTTGTGGAAAACATGTGTATATATGTGCGGCGCACCAAGCTTATGTACTCAGTCGTCATTAGCTTTACATGACCGTGGAGTCTGTGCCGAGTTATTCTGTTAGAACTTAATAAAATTGTTCAAAGTAGGAAACTGAACTCGGGCAAATGCGATAGTTGTAGTAAAGCTTCGTGACTGAGTGGGACTCACTACTCGGTTGATACAAGCGGCATAGTGAGTTAGAGAAACTGTATACATGAAAAAAGTATAAAACTCAGGTATAGAAAGGACGTAGCTGTTCTATGTTCCATGAGTTGCTGATGAGAGCACCGTCTTCGGTCTTCAGTCGGTAGGCGCCTAGCCACATGACCCCGGCTATAATGAACGGCCTTTTCCAGATTGGGGATAGTTTGTGCCTGTCTTTGGTGGTTTGTATTTTCCTCAGGACGAGGTCCCCGACCAAAAAGGCGCGGCCACGGACATTGCGATTGTGGTAGCGACGCAGGCCTTGAAGATACCTTGCCGACTGGATTGTTGCGGTGTCCCTTGCTTCTTCCAACTGATCTAGCTCAACCAGTCGGGTATTATTTGAGTCATCTTCTGAGTAAGCCCGGACTCGCGGAGAGCCGAACTGTAACTCTATCAGTAGCATAGCCTCGGCACCGTAGACCAGAAAGAAAAGGGATTACCCTGTTGCCCGACTAACCATGGTTCTGAGAGACCAGAGAATAGATGGGAGTTCTTGTACCCACCGGCCCGCATATGGTTGTAGTCGGTCAAATATCTTGGCCTTGATGCCATGTAAGACCATACCGTTGGCTCATTCGACCTGCCCGTTGCTCCGCGGGTGTGCCACAGATGCGTAGCAGATCTTGATGCCGAAATCTTTGCAGAAGTCATGGAATACGCTGCCCGTGAACTGAGTACCGTTATTGGTGATGATGCGGTTAGGGACCCCGAACCGGTATAATATACTCATGATGAAGTCCTTTGCTCGTGTCGCTACAATTGTTGCAACGGGTTTAGCCTCAATCCACTTGGTGAATTATCCACCGCGACGAATAGATGTGTAAACCCTCCTGACACTTTCTTGAAGGGCCCGACCATGTCGAGCCCCCATACTGCGAATGGCCAAGAAATGGGGATGGTTTGGAGTTCTTGGGCTGGGAGGTTTGTTTGTCTTACATAGAACTGGCAACCCTCGCACTTGCGAACAATGTCCTTGGCGTCTGTTACTGCTGTGGGTCAGAAAAATCCCTGCCGGTAAGCCCTTTCCGACTAACGTCCTGGATGGCGGCATGTTGCCACATATGCCCGAGTGAATTGACTGCAGGATCTGCTTGCCCTCCTCGATGGTGACGGCACACGCATGAAGGACACCGGATGTGCTCCTTCGGTACAGGTCTTCTCCAACTAGTAGGAAGCTTTTGCTTCGACGCTTTATCTGCTCAGCTTGACTACAATCTTCTGGGAGTTCATCGTCCAGGAGAAATTTGACAACAGGAGTCCTCCAGTCTTGACATATGTGCAGCACCTCATTTGTGGCCGGGGTAGGTTCGCCTCCCGACTGCTCCGGCGCCGGTTTCTTCTTGACTGATGGCTCCATGAGTTGCTCGACAAAGATTCCAGTCGAAACTGCTTCTCGCTTGGATCCCATGTTTGCCAGCTCATCTGCCGCGTCGTTGTATTGACGCAGGACATGTGTTATTTCCAGCCCATCGAACTTGTTTTCCAGCTTGCGGACCTCCTGATAGTATGCCGCCATGGTGTCATCGAGACAAGTCCAGTCTTTCATGACTTGGTTTACCACGAGTTGGGAATCCCCGCGCACAACCAGTCGACGTATGCCGAGTGATATAGCGATGCAGAGCCCGTGGATAAGTGCCTCGTACTCAGTGACATTGTGGGAGGCCGGGAAGTGGATTTGTAGAACGTACTTCAGTTTTTCGCCAGTGGGGGACGTCAATATGACTCTAGCCCCGGCGCCGCTGATCCGTAGAGAACCGTCGAAGTACATTGTCCAGTACTCTAGCTTTGCTGTTGATGTAGGCAGTTGAACTTCCGTCCACTCGGCCACGAAGTTGGCTAGAGCTTATGATTTAATTGTTGTCTGTGGCTGGAAGGTGATATCGAACGCCATCAACTCGAGTGCCCATTTAGCGATTCGGCCGGTGGCCTCGCGATTATGAAGGACAGCCCCGAGTGGAAACGCTGTGACCACCGTGACTTGATGTGCTTGAAAATAGTGCACCAGCTTCCAAACTGTGATGAGTAGGCCATATAGCAGCTTCTGGACCTGCAGATATCTCGTCTTCGAGTCGGCAAGGACCTCGCTAACAAAGTAGACTGGCCGTTGTATTTTCTGAATGTGACCCTGTTCGGATCGCTCAACCACTAGCACCATGCTGACTACCTGAGTGGTTGCCGCCAGGTATAGCATTACCGGTTCTTGGGGCAGAGGTGACGCCAACACGGGAGGTGATGTGAGAAATTGCTTAAAGTCTTCGAAGGCTTGCTGGGCGTCCGGAGTCCATTGGAAGTTGTCCGCCTTTTTGAGTAGCTTGAAGAAGGGCATACCCCGTTCGCCCAGTCGGGAAATAAACCGGCTGAGTGCCGCCATGCAGCCTGTCAGCTTCTGGATGTCTTTGAGGTTAGTCGGGGGTGCCATGTTCATTATGGCGTTGACTTTCTTCGGGTTGGCCTCAATGCCGCGATGCGAGACGATGAAGCCGAGTAACTTTCCGGATGGCACACCAAAGGCGCACTTTTCCGGGTTCAACTTCATCTTAAATCTTCGAAGGTTGTGAAAGATTTCTTCCAAGTCAGCAATGAGGTCTTCTTTGGACTTTGTCTTGATCACCACATCATCGACGTAGGCTTCCACATTGCTCCCGATCTGAGTGTGCAGGCACCGCTGAATTGCCCGTTGATAGGTTGCTCTAGCATTCTTCAAATCGAATGGCATTGTGATGTAGCAGTATGCTCCAAACGGCGTGATGAAAGATGTCTTTAAGCAGTCTTCCTCCCTCAAGCTGATTTGATGGTATCCCGAGTAGCAGTCGAGAAAGCTAAGTAGGTCGCACCCAGCCGTGGAATCTACCACCTGATTTATCCTAGGAAGACCGAATGGGTCCTTGGGGCACGCCTTGTTGAGATCGGTGTAGTCGACGCACATGCGCCATTTACCGTTTTTCTTCCAGACCAGAACTGGGTTTGCCAGCCAATCCGGGTGATAGACCTCCTTGATGAACCCGGCTGCGAGGAGCTTGGTAATCTCCTCCCGAATAGCATCCTTGCGGTCTTGAGCGAAGCGCCGCAGCCGTTGCTTGACTGGCTAGGCGTCTGTCTTCACATTTAGGGCGTGCTCGATCACCTCCCTTGGTACGCCCGGCATGTCGGACAGTTTCCATGCAAAGATATCTTTATTGGCTTGTAGGAAGGTGACGAGCGCGTCTTCCTATTTGGGGTCGAGTCCGGTCCCGACTAGAGTAGTCTTGGAGGGGTCGGAAGGGTCCAGGGGGATCTTCTTCATGTCAGACTCCGCTGAAATTCCTGACTTCGCTGCCTTTTTCGCCGGAACTTGATCCTGCTCGACTTCAGTTGTGACGGCTTTCCGAATGCTATCGCGCCCGACTGCCGCCTCTTGTGACTAAGCCAGTTCACAGCTCTCCTTGTCACAGGTGAAGGCTTGCTTGATGTCGCTGCGGAGGGAGAGGACTCCTGCTGGCCCAGGCATCTTGAGCACCATGTATGTATAGTGCGGTATCGCAAGGAATTTGGCGAGTGCCGGTCGTCCGAGTATCGCGTGGTACGCGGTCTCGAAGTCGGCAACCTCGAAACAGACGTTTTCCGTGTGGAAGTTATCCCGCCTGCCGAAGGTGAGTTGATGACAGGCCGGGAATTATCCCGTGGAAGGGCGCGGTACTTGGCCGTAGTTCTGAACGAGGAATCTTAATCTCGTCCAAAGTCTTGGCGAATAAGATGTTGAGCGCGCTACCTCCGTCGATGAGGGTTTTCTTCAGCCTGATGTGTCTGATGACCGGGTCCAGGACGAGTGGGTAATGTCCCGAGTGAGAAACCCGATCTGGGTGATCTGCGCGATTGAAGGTAATGGCCATCTCTGACCAGCATAGGTACTGGGGGTGTCCGACGTAGAGACCATGTTGATGTCACGCGCTGTTAGCTTTTGTTTGCACTTGGACTCGTACGCGGACGGCCCTCCGAAGATATGGTTGAGCTCGGCCTGAGGATCTTGGAAATCGTCGGCCGGACCCTGATCTGGCTTGTCTTTGTCCTTGTCAGCGCCAGATGATGAAGCTTGCTCGGAGGCAAACTTCTTCAGCATGTAGCAGTCTTTGGCCGCGTGCTTGCCCTTGGGGTGGAAGGGGCATGGCCCGCTCATGACTTTCTGGTAGTCGTTATTCCGCTGGGGCCGTGACCGAGTGCGCTCCATGTTGGCCACCTCGTTGTCCGACTTCCGCTTGTGGCTGCCAGACTTGTTTTGAGACGGCTCGTTGTCGGCTTTCGCCTTTTGGTCCTTCTGTCGGGACTCCTTCTTCTCGTTGAGGGCCTCTGCGACCACTTCAGCCGAGTCGGCGTATTTATTGGCCATGTCGAACAGAGCCCGGACAGACGGCGGGGGTTTCCAAGTGAACTTCGCGATGAATGGGGCGCCCTTTACTCCCTTGCAGAAGGCGGCAATGACAGCCTCGTCGCGGATCATTGGGATCTTGTTACCCTTCTCAGAAAATCTCTTGATGAAATCTCGCAGAGACTCGTTCTTCTTCTGGTGCAGCTGATAAAGATCGTGCTCTAAAGACGGCCTCTCGTAGGTACCCTGAAAGTTAGTGATGAACCGATCCCTGAGTTCTCCCCAAGAATCGATCGACTGCCTTGGGAGGCATGTCAGCCATGTCCTCGCCGAGTCGGCTAGCGCAACTAGGAGGTAGTTAGCCATGGCTTTGTTGTTGCCCCCAGCAGCTTGAACTGCTAGGGTATATACGGTGAGCCAGGACTCGGGATTTGTCTTGCCGTCATACTTTTCAATCCCAATGGGCTTAAAGCCAGTCGGCTAATGGACGTCCTGTAGCTCCCAGGTGAAAACTGGGATGTCTTCGTGGGGGCTCGGGCTTCGACCACGGCAGTTAAACCACTCGTGATGGAGGCCAAAGGGCTCATTTTCATCTTCCAGTCGGCGGCGCTCATCTTCTCATCGTTCGCGGCACCGGGCACTGATAGTATGGCGAAGGTCATATTGTAGGCGCTCTCGGAGGTCTTGATTAGGCCGCCGATTATACTGGTGACGGCGCCGGTTGTTGTTATTGGTATTGCCGAGTGTAGTTTGCCTAGACTCCTCGCGTGGCCGACTTGAGCCCGCCGCCTGACGCCGAGCTGACGTGGATGAGCCCGCTACTGGAGATCTCGACCGGTTAGTCGATACTAGGGTGTCGCCCGACTGCTGTTGTTGCTATTGGCAAGCAGCAGCCGTGATCATCGCCTTGATTTTGGCGATAGTTGGGGTGGCCTGGTGATCAGGCCCAAGCTAGAGCGTGTCTAGCAGAGTTGCGGCGTGACAAAAACATCGTGATCGCCGACTTTAGTTTGGAGGATCTGCTGCTGGGCTGCTCGCCCAGCTCTGCGCAGCCCGTCGTTGCGAGCCTCGCGATCAGCCTCCTCCTGTTGTTGCAGTCGACGCGCCTCCTCCTGTTGCTCCTCTTGTAGTCGGCGCACCTCAGAGGGTGATGTCGAAGCCATGAAGATCTCGTGGGGGAGGAGAAAACTCGCCAGACTGGAGTCCGAACTGGCGCTCGAACCGTTATCTGACTTGGAGTCGGACTCCGAGTAGTTTATCGGAGTGAGAACGACCCCAACCTCTCTAGATCCAATCTGAAGCGGCACTTGGCCGTGTCCAAACTGAATCGCAGGAGATCGGGTCTGTTGTGCGAGATGTAAATCCGCAGCGTCGTCGAGTCCGTGTGGGAGATTGACAATCTCTCCCCTTCTCGGCCCAACCCGGGCTGGCTCAAGGCCTAGCGCAAGTCGGACGCCGAAGGAGAGAGTTGTCCCGATGCTTGGCGATGTGAAGGACTGCCGCAGTAAGTCGTGGAAGGAGATCGCGGCGTCCTGTGGGCCGACTGGGGCTACGTCGGCTGGCTCCTCGGCCGACTGGATTAGATCTATTCCGGCCAGGGTAAGGTTGCCAATCTGGTTGGCAATGAAATCGAGGCTTCCGAAGGAAATCTTGTCTCTGAGGGAAAACTTGTTGCCGTCGACTCCGTTTGTTGGATCCATCGAATTTGCTGATGAAGAATTCGCCGGAGCCCCTACCTGGCGCGCCAACTGTCGATGCTTTGCACCGGCAATAAATTTATAGGGCTACTCAGCGAAGGTAAATTCGGTGGATTGCAGAGGAACACAGAGAAGATTTATACTGGTTCAGGCCCTCGATGTGAGGTAATACCCTATGTCCAGTTGAGGTGTTATTCCTCTGAGGTGGTTTGTGATCAATGATCTTCCGTGCCCTCATTGGGCGCCCTGCCTCCCTTTATATACTAGGGAACAGGGATACATGATAAGGATCCCAGCCAGATACGGCCAAGGGATTTCCTTCTTAGAGATAGAAACCTATCCGACTAAGACTATGTTTCCTTATTATACAAGACAAGGCCTGCCGGGTGCTATCTTATCTCTAATCACATGATCTGGCCCATACTCTATCTGAGTGGCCCATATACTGGTAATAAGGTACCCGGGGCCCATGGCCTCCACATATTTATACCCCGAGTTGATACAGTCCTGATCGGATACGAAACAGAAGTTTCCTAACTATAAAAGGAAAACAACAAGCCCTGATCAGGCACGAGATCAGGTTTCCTAAAAATTATTAAAGCTACCTAATTTATAGATAGAATAGTTAACTGCCATGCCGTGGTCTTTACGATTCCTTCCTGAATTCGGCTTCTTCTGGATTAGTTTCCATCAGCTGATATAGCCTCTTTCCTTAAGCGAACATGATAACGAACCGTACCAAATTTTTGGTGTTAACATATCCTTGTTGATAAAATCATTACACTCTCGAGTCCTTCCCCTGGTAGTTGTAGCCAAGGTGAATCTTGGCCTTCAGGGGTTGATTTTGGTGGTTTTGGAAGGTCCTGGCCACCGAAGGTCCGATCAGCCCTGTGTTCTTCAATGCATCGATCTTCTCCAGCATCAATTGCACCTAAACCATCTCAGCCTGCGACGGTATGGCAGTCTAGCTCTCCAGAACTGCAGGGGGATTTCCAGTTAAGGGCGGCAAGGATGGCTCAAGATTGGAACAGTAAAACCATTCCTGATGTCACCCTTGCAGTGAAGTCTTTAGGGGAACATGTAAGTAGGCCCTCTTCATCTCATTACGGAGCTGAAGGCCTACTCCCCCTATCACCTGGATTTTGGATTTGGAGGGTTGCAGCTTGACATGAAACAAAAAATAGAAGAGGTTGAAATGAGGATCGATCCCCATAAAGGCTTCACAAAGAGTGACAAAGATCGAGATGTGAAGAATGGAGTTGGGGTTGAGGTGGTAGAGTTCAATCTTGTAATAATCAAGGAGCCTACGGAGGAAATCGGAAGAAGAAAGAGCGAGACTGCGATCGAAAAAAAATGCAAAGACCACGGTTTCGTGGGAACTTGGAGAGGGAATTGACTCACTGGCGGCGGGAGGCCAGTTGATGATCCCTTTCGGTTGGAGGTTTTTCTTCCTCTCAAGAAGGGCAAGTTTTGTCGCACAGCAATCTGACGTCAGCCATGCTCCAGACGGCATGGCGAGGATGTCGAACGGCGCCCTCAGCATGGTTGGGGTGAGGAACTGAGCAAGAAAGCTTCTAGACGATGGGAATCGATGCGGGAGAGGAGATTTTCGTGGATTTCTGGGAGGAAGCTCGAGCTATAGGAAACCCTAGCTAGGGCGTAGAGCGCGAAGTTTAGCGCGTGTGTGCGGGAGCTGAAATGATTTGGCGATTTGGGGGAGAAAGGGAAATCTTTTCTCTCTCCCGCCACTTTATAGACCTGCACTGGGTAAGCATGCTTAGGCCGACTTGCTAAATAGCAGATACTATTGGGCCGACCGCTAGCTGTGTTAAAATCACACTGCAAATACTATTTTATAGGGACAGATTAAAATAATCAGATATGCTTTATGTTAGGTCTAATTGCTGGACACATGTGTTCAGATATCTGAATTATTTAACAAGGTATTGATATATCCTTATAAGGATCAATAGCTGGTCTCTATTAAAATTGGTGATGCAAGTATCTCTCAAGTACACCTAGCCACATATTGGGTTAAAATCCATGAAGTGGTACTCGGTTTACATGCTTAGCCAAAGTTGTTTTGAGCAAAAATAAATCCAGCTGATATGATGCTGAAAAAGTCTAATTTCTGAGAAATATATACCACTCGGGAAAGACTTAAAGGCTAAAGATCTTTGACTTTATGTTTAATTGTTTCACAATTAAGCACAAAGTCGGGGGGCTACACCTAATAGGTGTGCCTATTCGGCGCACATATTCATATTTTTCTATGAAGCCCTTCATAGTCTCGTTATCAGCTAATATGAAGCAAGACTTGGAGAAGAGGTACTCGGATAATGGGTACTTGGGGGAGCAAGGCACTCGGGAAATGTTCACCAAGGAGGATGAGCACCTGGCACAGCTGTGATCACTATGAAGGTCTCAAGGGCTGCTGTGGAGGTCGTGGGCCCCGGGTACCTCATAAGAAGCATTGTGACCACTTGGATAGAGAATGGGCCTAATCCTGTAATTAGGGATATAACAGGACTCGGAGTCTATTACCTTATATGATAAGGAAAGGAATATAGTCCTAGTCGGGTACGTTATATTCTTAGAAGGAGATCCCTTGGCCAAGTCCGACTGGGATTTCTACCTTGTAACCTTGCCTCCTCGTATATAAGGGGAGGCGGGGAGCCTCTTGGGGGCAGAATGCTCTCACTAGAGAAAACACCACAATCTCATCAAAGAAACCTCAAAGGCAATACACCACAGCTGGAAGTAGGGTATTACTTCACCTTGAGAGCCTGAACCAGGATAAATTGCTTCGTGTTCCTTTGCAATTCATCAAGTTTAGGTTTCACGAGTAGCCCCATATAATTATTGCTGATACAAAGCATCGATAGTGACGTCCCCGCTCTCGTGGCAAAAAAAAGTAGGTACCGCTCAAGGGAAAGTAAAAATTACAGGAGGCAAATAGGCTCGGATAGAAGTCGCCGCCTTCGATCCCATCTTCTTTGCCACTTTCTCCCTCTCCTGCCTCAAGGATTAGATCTTGGACCTCCTCCTCTCCCTCACCGGCTGTCGACACAGGCTTCACCTCCTCACCAGCAACTTTGCCAGACACCACAACGCAACATTAGGAAGGACACGATCGGCAGTGGTGGAGATCGGCGAGGACGTGACGGGTGGCAACGGAGATCAACAAGGACGCGTTGATTGCAAGTCTGGTGCCTCCTCTTGCGTTGTTATGGTAGATTTGACGTCCATGTTGCTTTCTTGCATATATCTTGGCATCTAGGTCGCTGCCAAAGGGGTCACAGTTGCATGGCAAGAGAGCGCCTGGGCCAAGGTAATCTTGAGACGTTGTAGCCGGCGGCAATGAGCAACAGTAACAAGTAGACAAGCAGCACCATGCGAAAGTTGTTTGTGTCTGAACCTTCCGATGGTAACAATTGGACAACATGGTTCTTTCATCCATATTGTCTACACATTTATGCATGTAGAATTATGGTCCTACTTCTTGCTAGTATCTTGATGAATAGAACGAGTACATCAATTATCAGTATACAATTTCTGTTGTGTTTTTGTAAGTACTTTGTTTCAAAGCCCCCATCTTTATTTCTGTTCTAATTTATTCACCCTGGACTATTTTTGATGTATTACAGATGGCTAATCATCGGGACTATGAGCAACGAGACCATCATTCACAATCACAAGGACTCAATAATGTTGAAGCTGATCGTTCAACTTCACAACCTTCTCAACAAACAGGTATTACTCCAATTTTAAGTTACTCGAATTAGCGTGTTCTGCTACTTTCTTAGTAGGACTACTGTAACTAAAACTAAGCATGTTTTTATCTGCTTTAGGTACCATATGGACTTGTCCTAGAGCTAAATGGAGTCAACAAATGAAGTTGTTTCTTATTGAGCAATTGAAAGATTATAATGTGCCTGGTTTTTGAACACATGATGCATGGAGCAAGGATGCATGGACAAGTATTACTTATCAATTAAATAGCAAGTTAGGTGTATTATTTACTGTTAGCCAAGTCAAGTAGAAAGAGCAAGATTTGAAGAAAGATTATCGAAGTGTAAAAGATTTGTTAACTGAAAGTGGCTTTGGATGGGATAGTGAGAGAATGATGGTAGATGCAGCAGGGAGTGTTTGGGACACATTTGCTGCTCGAAAGAAGAGTAAGGACGCCCTCCAATGGCAAGACAAGTCTTTTCATACTATGATGCATTGGCTGCACTTTACGATGGTTAGTGAAATAGCCTTAGTGCTTTGTCTATTGGACAACCTTATTTATTTATATTTTTGTTAATCCTACTCTAATTTGTCTTGAAATATAGGCCGCTATGCTAAAGGAAGGACTTGTCGTGGTATGGACTATTATGCAAGCAAGGAACATACTGCATTCATTTCTGTTAATGAAAATGTTGATGTTTATCAGACAGTATCAGCTACTTTACAAAGTATCAATGAATCTGGTTTGTATTTCCCTGTTTAAGAAGAGGTTGAGGATATAAATTTGGATTCTAACTGACGGCTATCAACACCTGTGCAACACATTAAATCCACACCAATCTCCGCACAAGCATGTCAAGAGAAGCCTAGCAGTAAACATGCAAAAAAACAGAAGAGAACCACTAAACCTGGTGATGGATTTCATGAAAAATATCTATAGTTGAAGAAGGAAGAAATAGACCGCTTTGCAGCTATTAAGGAGAAGAAACAAGATAATGATGAGCAAAGCTTCTAAAAAAATGATATAGATAGTGAAGAGAAGAACAAAAGATCATCAAGCTTCTTCTACAATTGATGAGCAAATAGAAAGAAAAGAGGATAATAGGCTAGGAGAGTTATTTATGCACTTATAAGCTAATGTCTAGTTGAGGCCCATGTGCTAACAGTTGCCAGTTGATGCAAACTTAAAAAATAATATTTCAAATGACATATTTCCTATATTTTTCCTATGATGCATCCGAATGCACTTTTTTTGAAAATTTCTGAGGTTTAGCTTCCCATAGGATTAGAGTCCATAGCTATTTCTATTCTTATAGATACAAATTCCTTTAAAACGAATAAGGCCTTAGTTTTCCTACCCCATTGCCAGTGGGAACTCAGCTCACCAGAAGCTCCCAAATCACTACAATGCAACAGTCTTCCTGTCACTTTATCCATCCGATCATGCCACGTGCTGCGGTCAAGGCCATCCATCGCATCCCATTGTCTTCTCACGGTCTCACCTGCACCTGCTTAGACCTAGCCGCTGGCACCTGTGGTTCTACACCTGCTTAGACCTAGCCGCCGACACCTGTGGTTTGTCTTCCACGTCCCTAGTCCCTATCACGCTCCAATTCCTCGTACTCGTTGCCCTCTGCCTTCCGGTGTTGTACTTCACCATGCCACGGCTTCGACGACACCACCTCCCAGCGCCTTGTTTGCTGCAGCTGCCTACAGACTCTACTCCATTTCTTTGTCCGCCTCAGTGTGCTCTGACTATCTTGCCTAGTTAGTCCACTGTAGCTAAGCGATAGATCCAAAATTCTAAATTCTTTTGCTCCCTTCCTGTGTGATTGTTCGAATGTTGTCTTCGCAAGGGCATTTTTGTTGATTTTTCTTGGGGTGAATGGTATGTATTTATTTCAAATGATGGTATGAAATGCAAAACGGAGACTGAAGTGATTTTAGTAGGTCATCGGATGGATAGATTGCACATGAATATAGTACCGAGGGAGAAGCTTGGTTTCAAGGTTCTAATATTATCGATGTTTTATATCGGAATAATGAATATAAGGTTATACGTCAAACCTAAAACTTGATAGATTTGAAAGATAAAACAATTTATATAGGTTCAGATCCTCGATGTGAGTAATACCCTATTTCTGTTGTGGTGTATTGCTTTCACTATATCTCGGTTGTTCTACAGAGAGGTATCCCTACGCCCTTATATATGACGGGGGTAAGAGTTATAGGGTAGATAACTTAGTCGGATATTGTCACGTCCGGAAATTCACTAAAATTTCAAAGTTAATTAGTGCATTAAATCCTCGTTCAGCTATCAGCCAAGATATACAAAGCGATAATTTGATAAACATAACCAAAACGAAATAACGATAAATAGTTACAAGAGATAATTAGTCCTCACACAGAAAAAAACTATATCGGGATGACAATCCTAACGAAGCTTCAGCATAAGCCCACATGCAGCTCAACTAGGATATAAGCTAAATATAAAAAATCTTCTCTTTTCACACAAATATTTATTTAATATTATAAGCCTGAATACCACAACGCCAAATCGTGGCTCACTCGTGGCCGCTGCCGCCCGTCCCCACAGGCCACACAGCATGCCCGAGTCCCACCAAGCCGCGATGCTTCCTTATAGGCTGCCAGTGGCACAATCTCCAAGTCCCCAATTCCACCAAGGCCACCACACTTATCTTTCATCCATCGTGTGCCCTTTCCACACATCCAGCAGCCGCCCAGCCGGGGATCCCTTCCGTTGCCGCTGTTCTTCCTGTTGCCTCGCCTAGCCGCTGTGGCTGCCGCCGTGCATCCGTCATGGCCTCCGACGCGTGGCTCTGTCTGCCGTCCCGTCTCCCCTCGCTCCTACCCCGCCCGTTGGTGCTCCGCGCCACCGCCGCGTCCACATCCTTGAGGCGCCGCATCGCAACGTCATCCTCGGCGCGGGTCCCGGTACGCGGTTTGTCGACCTGTCAGGGCTGGAGACGGCACCGGGTTTGGGCCGCCCAGGCTGCTGCTGATCAGCAAGGAGGGGTGCAGCAACAACAAGACAAAGAAGATGATGTCGTCGACAGCAACGTACTCCCCTACTGTAGCATCAACCGGAAGGAGAAGAAGACCATTGGGGAGATGGAGCAGGAGTTTCTCCAGGCGCTGCAGGCAAGTGCATGCTTGCCCTGCCCTGCCCTCTTGTTGAATCCGTATCCTACCATACTATACTCACAATGCGATCACAATTTAACCCAATTAAATTCATTTTCCTTGTTCTTTAGGCGTTTTATTACGATAAGAAGGCCATAATGTCGAACGAGGAGTTCGATAACCTCAAGGAGGAGCTTATGTGGGAAGGAAGCAGCGTTGTGATGCTAAGTAAGTATAAAATCCTTTTCTTCTTATACAAGATCCCAGGCCCTAACTGTACTAGTAAGTGTGCACTGCACGCTGCTGAAAAGGAAAGATTATGTGCACCCAATGCAGTTTAAATTGAAATCTCATTTCATAAGACAACACAATAGTATTGCTGGATCACCTTCAAGCCATAGCAGTTTGGGACTGTTGGAGCTAATTTATTAACATGAATTTAGGCTATGCATGATCACCTAATTAAGCTTGTGTGGAATTCGGTGATAATACTGACCGGATGAACTTGAAGCCATCAGTGCCGCCTCCCACTTCTTTCCTTATTCTGTTTTGGAATTGTCGGTGTAGATGTAGAGGTACTGATCGTCAACTCCCTGGTGATCAACTGTGGGTGGTGATCTCCTCCTATGTGTTGGTTCCTGCACAGAAATAGAATGCGCTATGGGTCCCTTCCAGCACGGCTTAGATCGGGTTGAAACAGGTGGAGGAGAGTGTGGGTTAATTGGTCGTCACCTTAGAGCATCTCCAGCAGGGACCCCAAACTCAGCCCCCAAACAGGTTTTGGGCGGTGAGATAAAAATTTTAGGTCCAGCAGGGATCCTAATAGAGCCCCTAAAATGAGGAGGCCCTCAAATCTAGCCCCCAAGCCCCCAGTCCTGGGGGCTCTACACCACAGCCCCTATCGACGTTTTTTTTTGCGCCTACGACAATTCCTCGTCCACCGTGCCGTCGACATCTAGAGGAGGAGGAAGATTGGATTTTTTCTCAAGTGAAAACCCTACCTGTCTCGCCACGCCGCCCTGCCCGCCGGCCTCCTGCGCCGCGCTGCGAGTGCCGGCCCGCCGCCCACCGCGCCGCCCCGCCTCCCGCGCGGCCTGCTGCGGCTGCCTCCTGCTGCTGCCTCGCTGCTGCTACTGCATACATACATACATACTGTTGCAATATTTATGTGTTATAAATATTTATATTTTAATTATAGTGTCAAACTAGACATATACATATAGTCTACGGTGAAAAATAATAGAAAAAGAAATAGGGGCTAAGAAATGGGGGCTGTTGCTGGAGTTCGGAGCATTTTTTGGGTCCAAAGGAAATAGGGGCAGCCCCCATTTAACATTTGAGGGCTCTAAAATAGGAGCTATTGCTGGAGATGCTCCACACACCTCCTTCCCTATTTAATTGCATTGGTGGGACCCAGGGGCAATCTAGATAGAATTAGTTTGTTATGCCATCGATCATGGCATATCCTTTCTTTTTCTTTCTTGTACGGGATGGAACGGTGGATTTATCCCCTTCCCATATCGGTTCGGTTGTTAGCCGATACCGATCAACCAACAGGGACTATGCTTCGTGCCTGCATACAAGCACCAAGAAATACAAGTAATTGGCATTATTACTACTCAGACAAAAATAAATGTAGCCTATAGCAGTAGAATATGTCAACATATTGTGAGGAACATGAATAGCCATATCTCCATCATTTAGTGAATGCGAGACCTCACACCTAGTTTTCAGGGAAAAAAGAAAATGATTGTAAGCTTCTCTTATCAACACTGTACACTTCGCTTGGCTATGTGTACGCATGCTCCTGAGAAGTGATAAAAAGTGATAAAATATCCCTATTCTCCCATTCTTGGTTGCTCTTTTTTAGTTTTGGAGCATCAGAATTTGGAGCAACAAACATTTGGATGCTTTTCAACATTAAAATTGTTGACAACTGCAAAAACATGTTGGAATAAAACAAAATAGGTGGATAACTGACAACATAGGATATATTTTTTTAATTGATTTCATATATTTCTGAGTTTCTCCAATAACATTAGAACCACAGGAGCGACAAGGAAAATGGATGAACAGCAAGCAGGGGAAAGTTTTGGTCCAATTTGTAAAAAACACTAGGAGAGGTTTTTCATCCAGTCATGACAATATTGTAATGGTAATGCTTAATCATTGTTTTTTATTTATTTATTTTTTGTTAGGCCCTGATGAGCAAAGGCTTTTGGAAGCATCCATGGCTTATGTGGCTGGCAACCCCATTATGACAGATGCTGAATTCGATGAACTAAAGCTGAGATTAAGAGTTGGTCTTTCTTGTCCCTATTAATCTTATACTGGCCCAATGTGTAATGTTAAGTGCTGTAAAAAATCAATGTAATTGTACTTGTCAGTGTTATAGCATGATAACGATGCTATGTATTGTCTTATTTTTATGCAATATACATAGAACGAGTTATCAGGTTCAGCATTTCGAGTTAAATGGTAAATTAGTAATTTCTATCATGACATTCGGTTGTCACTTAGCTTCAGTGTAAAATGAGATTTACAGATGAAACCATACATATAAAAAAAAACATTGTAGCAGTAATGTAGATCTTGAGACTGAACCTACCTCTTATTACTTTTTTCTTGGCAGAAAGAGGGAAGTGAAATCGTACAAGAAGGTCCAAGATGCAGTCTACGGAGTCGAAAGGTAGGATTGACTTATTTGTTTTTGCTATACTAGTTCCATTTTTTTGTAAACTGCAGTTTAGTAATTACACTAATCTATTGAAGCATAACAGTTTAACATGGGGAATTATAATTGGGAAAAATCAGCTTAGCAGCCTGAAAAATTAATTAGCCAAATGGCCGTCCATTGCTACGGAATAAAGCTGTCTTAGAAAATCAATTTGCAGCAAACAATTTCCATTCTGATAAGCACACTTCAATTGTCTGGTTAATGAAAATCGCATTATTACATGGGGAGATGCATGGTTGGCGTTCCATGTTCCAAAATATAAATATGCAATTAACAGTTGATCCTAAAATAACCAAAAGAGCAAGGAAACGAAATGAATGGTGGTTATGAAATGGCCACAACTCAATTTAAATAGAAAAATTGGGCATTCCTTTGCTAAACAGAAAAAAATGAACTTCTAAAATGTCATAGGTGGAGCATGTCATGGATAAAAATGATGAGCAAATAATGCTTATGACCGATCGGATGAAGGGTAAGGTACAAATGAAGCAAATTATGCAATGAACCAAAATCAAATAAGATGGGGGTTCAAACTTGCACCCAGCGAGAAACCTAATCAGGAAGCAACAATCGCCAGCAGGCCATCCATGAGGAGCCATGTAAAGAAACATGATTAGTATGGGAAGGACTAGTGAGGCTTATCATTGGATGGTGTCATATATATCTTGGTGATTAATGATAAGGATACCATCCTTATAACTATCCATGACTGTTTTTGTCTCTAGCATGACCACTTGATAAAATGTGGAGGAAAGTAGGGGAAATGGCCGATACTACTGGAAGAATTCCTCTTTGGCTGATAGGTAATGTAACCGGTATTCCTGTGATTGGTATACTCCTTTAGCAAAGGAAAATAGACACGATGTCACTTTATTTTATCGCATTGGCAAAGACTATCCATATCCTATGTACCTAACCCTTCTAGGGGATTCTGTGTCAGAAAGCGTGAATATTTATTTCATTCCATTAAAAATAAGAAGCCAATTCTATTCGTAAGAAGAAGGAGAAGCAGATCTATAGGAGATGAAACGGAAGGGTGATGAGTTGGAACTGGTAGCACACCTGGCAAGAGATTGATGACATGTTTATGGGTAATATTAATCGGTTGATCAAGGTGCAGTTTTGATTAGACTAACGTTAAATAAATGTTTTGCTTCATGTGCTACTTGAATCTTAAAGCTTCACTGCAAGATAGTCATGCAGGTCTTCTTGAATTTAGAATTAAGTTAGTGGCTTGTGCAATAACATCATCTGTCTTCTTGTACAGAAGCTTATTCTAAGCTCTAATCCTGTGAGGAGAAATATTCATAATCATTTGTGCAATGTGAAAATGTCTATGAAAAAAGTAAATAATTATTCACAATCAAGCAGTAAAAAGATTGAGATAATAATTGCTATTTTTTAATCAATGCATAGAAGCAAAAGCCAAGTTAATTCTTCGGTCTTTTATTGAAAATAGCAGATCTCAGTTCATCCATGCTATATGCAGTTGTGTATGTGGACATATATACTAAATTTACTAACCTGAATCTAGAACATGACATACTGGAGGAGCAGACCCCTTTCACACACATCGATTATGTTGAATTCAGCACCATTAGGTTGTGTAGTTACACTTGGCCAACAATTGACTAGATATTATTTACTGAATTGAGCATTTAAGGTAGTCAATTGCAACCTGCACTATGAGATGCCGCTGACCCTGCTTTTTTTAAGACTATGCTGAACTTCTCAACAGAATATAGTTAATTTAGCAAACTTAGAGCAGCTATTTCAAAAGGTGACAAAATATAAGGTAAAGGCTGAAATGGAAAAATGAGCGTAGACATAGACAACAAATGTTGCACTAGAAGGTTACGTCATTTTACTCAGGATGGGTAGTTATCTGACCAAATGGCCCATGATCACATGAACTACAAATTGCTATGTCAAGGCACATAAATTACGTTGGAAATTTTGCATGTGTTTTTAAAAATGCCTGGAAATCATCTCTAAAATATTTTACCTTTATTGAAAACAGTGCCTTCATTAGGTATGTATAAGAATATTTGCAGCAACATGCTATAATCTAGTGTCAAAAACCATACCATCCAACCATGTCATGCCAAAATTGAAACAAGAATAGTTTAGCTTACAGATGCCATTATTCTGGGTGCTAATGTGATGCTCTTTAGTTAATCTATCCTAACAAATTTTCAATTTTCGTAGGTCTACAGTGACTTGACTGTCGACTACTTCAAGATGTTCCTGCTAAATGTTCCAGCAGCTGTCATAGCTCTGACACTGTGAGGGTTATATGAAAATGGCCATATGACATGATGTCAAAGATATTTTTTTTCATTACACCATGTTTAATTGATCATATTTTTTCTTGACCAGACTTATGGTCATTTTTCACTTTGATGAAAAATCATTATTGTTTTTGGCAGTTTTGTTTATCTATATTAAATATTTTGTTTATATCTAATATAGATTTCTTCTTCGCAGGTTCTTCTTCCTGGATGATTTGACAGGTTTTGAGATCACATATCTTCTTGAGGTAAAAAATCCAAGATAATATACCTTACTTAATAGCTGACTCACCAATATATATGTATGTATGTATACACAACTCTTTTGTACTTCTGGGAGTACTCCCACTCTTATTGATAGGCCGTTAGCATCAAATTGGGGGGAAACAAAAATGTCCATTTTCTACTGATCGTTGAATGCATGCATGCGTGAATAACTGATTTTGGATTATTTGAAAGTTTAAATGTTAATTGCATGACTAGTTTCCGTATAATCCGTAAGATCGATGCTAGCTTGTCTAGAAAATTAGTATATACTCCCTCTTTTGGTTTGTGATGTAGTTGTAGTACATACTTTCTGATCATATAGCTAAGATGGATGAACCAATAAAGTGTATACTGCTAACTTTTTCCGGTCGTATATGCTACCTTTTAGAAAGTATATGGTACTTTTCTGATACACATGAGTACGTAGCTACTACAATCAAATTAATGGTATGCATGGGTACATTTGTACTTGGTAGTCTACTCACTAAGTAAAAGTATTGTGGAGGACATGGGTCACGGGTACCCTTACAGGAGGCAAATACGGCCACCCGGATAGAAGGTGGGCTGGCCCATGTAACTAGAGGCTTCATGTTACCTTGCAGACAAGGAAAAAGATAGAATCCTAGCTGGATACTCTGTACAGATAAGGGAACCCTAGGTCGTATCCAATTGGGTTTCCTACCCTGTAACTCTTATCCCCTTCTAATATATAGGGGGGTAGGGAGCCTCCTCGGGGGAACAACTGATACACAAGCGAAAGCAATCCATTTCTCATCGACGCCTTCGGCAATCTCTCTTTCTGAGTCAAAGACGAATCGGGAGGAGATCTGGTCAACCACGCGCCGGTTGGCCTCGGCAACGCTACGGCAATCTTTGACAGCATGCTTTGGCGACAACTTTGATCTACCAGGCTGGAGACAACTCACTTTCCTATGGTCTTGACTCGGACATGGCTTAACATCAGTCGGGATCGGATCTAGGGAAATGAGATCGTCAATCCCTCACTCGGCCTCGCTAATGCCATAGCCGTCTTCCACACCATCCTTAGGCGGCATCCTCAATTCAGCAACATAGAGGCAACCCCATTCCCTAAAGACCTACTCAAATATGGCTTTGTGCCGTCGGGTCCCAATCTAGGGAGGTCAGGGTAATCATCGCTCCATTCCAATTCTTTGACTCTGATCAATCAAAGGATAGTACTGGAAGCTTTTCACCTCCCCGCGAGGTGTTTATGGCGTCAAAAGGAAATCTGACGTCAAGAAGCTTGCCGACTGTGTGACCAACAGGAGGAAGAAGCTCGTCGACTACGTGAGCAAAAGGAGGAGGAAGACAAACGCTGACAAGCCGAACGGGATGCGCGCCATTGTCAATTGCACGATGCTGGGCGGCGAGCACAAAAGGACATCCTCCAAACCAAGATGAGTGACCACGATGTATTTGTTACCCTCAGTAGAACGTCGTGGCCACAACAACTACTTGACACGCTGCAGCTGGGACCTGACCATGCGACAATGCCAACGATTGCAAAGATCAAAGCTATGGTAGCAGCAGCAGTGGTGTAGCACAACTAGGAAGACTCTAGGACCTTGGTTCTCTGATCAAGCAAGTCAACGTCCAACGCCGCCACCTTGAGATCTGCAAGCGGCCACGTCCAGTCTGAACAGCCACGTGGATCACAATTTGATCGCAATGACGGCTAACGACGACACCACGACAACTACGGCCGGTGCGACATGGACGTTAGGGAACGGCCACGCCGTGATCTCCATCATGATATTCAAGCTCGTCATGGACACGAAGAAGACGAACGATGCCGACTAGACAAGGAGCGTGACTGGTTTGGCCTCCACCACGAGTGCTTCAGTCGTGGTAGCCGGAGCCTGCCCCAACGATTTCCCGATCACGGAAGCCACTCGGATGATTAAGTTTCGGCCTTCATGCTCGAGCTATGTCGAGTCGTTTGTCCAACTGGTTTCAAGCCGATCGGAATCGAGAAGTACGACGGCAAGACGGATCCTGAGTCCTGGCTCACAAGTATACACCTTGGCAATCCGAGCTGTCGGAGGTGACCACAAGGCGATGGCCAACTACCTTCTAGTCACCTTGGTAAAGTCGGCACGGACCTGGCTAACGGGGCTTCCGAGAGGGTCAGTTGATTCCTGGGGAGAACTTCATGACTGGTTCGTGGCCAACTTTCAGGGCACCTATGAAAGGCTAGGCACCGAGTTCGACTTATACTAGGTCCGTTAGAAGGAGTCGCTCTGAGACTTCATCAAACGTTTCTTTGAGAAAAGGAACACGATTCCCAAGATCAAAGACGAGATGGTCATTGTCGCCTTCTGCAAGGGAGTTAAGGATACCCATTTCATCGCCAAGTTCACTCGCAAGACGCTGACTATGGTTAAAGCTAGTACCTCAAGGGCGAGAGATCGAAAGCGAAAGCCAGAAGACCTCGTTGCTGCAGTCGAGCGCGGCCCTCGAGCTCTAAGAACTGAAGATTATCAGAAGAACAAGTTACATGCCCGGGGGCTCGAAAGCTCAAATGCGAGGATGGCACCTCCATTCCCAACTTGTGGAATACCAAACAGCTAAGTCATAAATATTTTCTTCTTTATATGATGTTCTCATCCGAGTGGTTTATTTCGTTCCCGACTTACTATTTTAGTTGATAATCCAACTTAGCACTAAGTCGGGGGCTACACCTTGGTACGACCCATGTGGGCTGACCTCCGTCCTCCGGCACCATCCGGGGCTCAGGTACTATTCTGCTGGGTAGGGTACACCCTATGAGGGTCGGGTCACCAGCCGAATTCTATGCTAATGTGAGATTCGGGTACCTTATTTGACCATAACTTTGCTGGGTAGGGTACGCCCTATTAGGGTCGTCAGCCGAATCCTATGCTAGTGCGAGGTTCGGGTATCTTATTTAGCCACAACTTTGTTAGGTAGGATACGCCACATTAGGGTCGTCAGCCGAATCCTATGCTAATACGAGGTTCGGATACCTTAATTGTCCACAACTTTGCTAGGTTGGGTATGCCTCATGACAGTCGCTAGCCGAATCTTGCGCTAGCGCAGCGTTCGGGTACCTATTTGACCAAAACACGGTTGCGCAGGTGCGGGAGCTTGGGCTTGTGCATTCGGTTGTGGGCCACGTAATAAAAAGGTTTCTTAAATAGCACGCCTTATTGGGCCGCCCGTTGGTCATGTTAAAATCATGATGTAGGTGTTGTTTTACAAGATTCTAATTAAATAATCAAATACACTTCATGCTAAGCCGACAGTCGGGTGTAATGCACTTGGATATCTTGATTATTTCAAGGTATTGAGGTTATGTACTTATAAGGATCGATAGCTGGTCTTCAATAAAATTGGGATGCAAATATCACTCAAGTACACCTTATCACGCATTGGGCCAAAGTTGATGTGGACGTGGGTGTTCCGATCTTTCGATGAGAGGGTAAGTCGATTGGATGGAGCGACGTTGGCGATCCGACTACAACCGTCCAGAGACGTTGCGTCTTAGCAATCGTTACACCAACTCCAAAGGCTGTTTGCAATCTTGATGGATGCACAATCAGCCCAACCACGAGGGTAATTGTTCCTGTAAGCAATCGAGAACTAGCAAGAACAAGATGAACAAGCAACTCAATTTGCGAAATAAAGATGAAGGTTTAACTCAAAAGGAACAAACGGTGGGGTTCCGAAGACGAGCAAACCGGCGATCTAACCGATCACGGGATTACACGGTAAAGTAGCGACGCTAACTTTAATCTAACAAAACCCAATCTGTTTGTAGCGGTTCTAAAGGTATTAATAGGATGGGAGGACGGCCACAGGGGAGCTGGGGTCGTTCTCCAACCCTAGGACGCATCCCTAATGGACCCAACTTGATACATGGGCCTTTGGCCCAAAAACAATGACGCAGCACCTTAAACAGGAAACCTCTCATCACTAAAACGACGATTGTTGATGATTCTAAATAGATATGAGCATGAATCCAGATCTGTTGGAAAGTAGACTTGATAAGCTTTTCGTGAAGTACTAGAACTCCCAAATCGGAGTTCGTATGAAGTCGTGGCGGCCGTCACAAGTTGATGCTGTCCTACAGTCCGAATCCAGCCTACGCGAATCCTTTTCCTTGTTGATCTCTTCTCTTTCCTTGTTGATCTCCTCCATTCCTGAGCAACAACAACATGCGTGGATCTCCATGGTCTACATAAGTTGGAGACAAACATAGAAATGAACTCACCTGATAATTAGGCTGACGTGCACGAGCGCGAGTAAGCGGCGGCGTAGGTGTGGACGTATCGATGGTGTTGATGTCCTCATCATCCCCCCAACTTACATTTGAGTCGTACTCGACTCAAGCTCATCTACTTCGCCCAAATATGGCTTCAAATTTGCAATGTTAAATATGGGACTAACCCCAAAATCTGCAGGCAGATCAAGCTTATATGCATTCTCTTTAATTTTCTCTATCACTTTAAAAGGTCTATCAGCTCTGTATGGCACACGGTTGGGTAGGGAAGCTCCGGGAATCAGATCGATTTGATGCTCAATCCCACGCATCGGTGGCAGCCCCGACGGTATCTTCTTGGGAAAACATCCTCATACTCCTGCAAAAGGTTAGTGACCGCAGGAGGAAAAGAGAAGGGTATATCCTCAAATGAAAATAAAGCCTCCTTGCATACCAAAGTATAGCAAACAACATTATTTGTATTCAAATTGACAATATCAGATTTAGTAGCGAGCAAACAAACACCTTTCATTTTAATCACATTTTCCTTGTTATGTTTAGATTTAGATTCTTTCTTCTTATGTTGCTCGAGTTCCTTTGCTACAATTTGATTTTCACTTCTAACATGCCCCTGATTTTTTTCTTTATTAGCTCTAGCAACCTCATCCTTCAAAATAGCTTCAGGAGACATATGATGTAACATAATTTTCTTTTCATTATGCATAAAAGAGTATTGATTTGTTCTACCATGATGCAATGTGTCTTTATCATATTGCCAAAGTCTACCCAATAGCAAAGAGCAAGCATGCATAGGTACGACATTGCAATCAACAAAATCATAATAAGAACCAATCTCAAAATTCAATCGAACCAATTGTCACCTTAACTCTGCCGCTGTTGTTGAACCACTGAATTAATATGGATGCGGGTGAGGTTTAGAGTGCAACACAAGCTTAGTTACCATCTCAGTACTTACCAAGTTTCTGCAACTTCCTCCATCGATAATGGTGCAATAGGATTGTTGTTAACGACGCACTTCGTCTGAAATAAGCTATGCCGCTGGTTCTGCTCCGCTTTGCTCATTTGTGCACTCAACACACTACACAATAAGACTCTCAGTGCTTGGCATCTTCAGCACCAATATGTTCCTCATTTTCACTTCCTGCATCATTAGCTGCAAGCAATGCAAGTGTATCCTCATCTAAATCACTAGCAGAAGAATACTCACCATTCTCCTTAATAACCAGATCGCGTTTGCTGGGGCAGTCCCTTCGTAAATGTCCAAAGCCCTTGCATTGATGGCATTGAACATCCCTTGTTCGTCCTGTGGAAGCAACCAAAGAAGCACTCTTGGTAGGTGTTTGTACCGAACCTTTGGTTACCTCTGAAGCACGTGGTGCTGTGGTAGAAGGTGGCCGCGGTTTGCTATTGGAGGACAATGGTGCAGCTGTACGGCTTGGTGGGGCAGTGGCGCTCCGAGGTGTCCATGGAGCTCCCCCTGCAGAAAAGTTTGCTTTTGTGTATGTACGTCGTCCCTGCACTTCTCTTTCAGCTTTGCAAGCATAATGAAACAACCGAGTCATATTATTATACTCTTTGTAGCTAAGAATATCATAAATTTCTCAGTCTAAACCACCCAAAAATCTAGCCATAGCAGCCTCCTCATCCTCTACTAAACCACAACGCAATATGCCTATTTGCAATTCTTGATAATATTCTTCCACACTTTTATTATCCTGTTTCAACTATTGCAGCTTATTTAACAAATCACGTGCATAATAAGAAGGTACAAATCTAGCACGCATAATCCGTTTAAAATCATCCCAGTTAGGTGGCATAGCATTTATATGTGTACGACGGTACTCACTCCACCAAATAGAAGCATAATCAGTTAACTCATTAGTAGCAGCCCTAACCCTCCTATTTTCTGTAATATCATGGCAAGCAAACTTTTGGTCCACTGCTAACTCCCATGAAAGGTAAGCATTAGGGTCATATTTACCATCAAAAGGAGGCATAGTAAATTTTATCTTACCAAACGAATCATCATTGCCACGTATCTCACGGCGTGGCCGGTTGGGAGCCATGCCGTAGCGGTTGAATCTAAGTCGTCGCCAGTTTGGATCATCCTTAGAGTCAGCAGTATAGTCATGTTCGCCCACCTCACTGCCCATGACCCTATATTTGCCAGCAGCAACATTGGGCATCGCTGGAGGTGCCACCCGGGGTGCTTGGGCGATCTCATCAAGGCGCCTCATAATATCAGCAAGGGCGGTGTTCACGGTGCCTATGGAAGCTTCTAGGGCCGTGAGCTTGGTGTTGGTCGCGATCTACGTAGCCTCCACATGAGCTAGCCGCTCATTGGTGCTACGCACATCTTCCTCAAAACCTTCTGTGCGCACCCTCACTTGGGTAGCAAAATGTTGTATGATTCCTCTGGTTCGGGGTGAATGTGACGCTCCCTCGTTCTGTTCTTCAATCTCTGCCATGGTTAGTAAAAAGAAACGAAAAACAAGGACAAATATACGCAAGAAGGTTCCTCGACACTGCTAAGATGTAGCTAGTGTAAGTCTCTTACTCTTAACCTGTTCAAACAAGCTCTTACCAATTCTTACCAAGTTAAACAGGAGGTGATGGCAACCGTCAGACTGGAGCAAACCCCTGGAGAAGGTGTATTGACGCCTTGGTTGCTGAATCCCTGTCAAGTGATAGTCGAACCGGTGGAGCTGTAGGAGGGCGGAAAGTGAACAAAGAGATACTAGAACCACGTTAGTCAAAGCAAGTTAAATAATCGTTCAAAGTTGGCACCGTGCTAGTCCTAGGCTAGGATGTACTAGAGGCATGAGCCTAACCACAAATGACGCCACAAGGCTCCCACCGGAAGCGAAGGCAGGGAAAAAAAGCTCTTGAACAGTAAGAGTGCACACTTCTTTTGTTCCTTTTTTTTTCGGCACCCTCTCTTTTTTTTTCGGCACCTTTTTTTGCTACTTTTTTTTCTCAACTAGGAACTCAAGAACAGCAAAACCTTAGGAAGGTGCAGCTCAAACCGATGTACCAGTAGAAATTTCTGAGCATGCTTTAAAACTCGTGCAGAAACTTCGAACCTCGAAAACTCAATCTTCCTGGCCGAATTTCGCAAAATATTTTCGGACAAACCCGGCGAAGTTGGGGAGAAGCGGATGTAAAATTTTCTGTAGATGTTCTGGAGTACTTATTTGCCTGATTTCGAGACCGTATGCGAAAGTTATGCCTGTTTTAAGGTAGGTAGCACGCGTTAGGTTTCGCGGCTCAACCCCACCTCGGATCGGCAAATACTCCCACTCAGACTCACGCACAACTCCTACTTGGATTCGACCAGACCAACTCGGACTCAGCAAACCCTAGATTGAAGACTCGACCGGCGGTGATGGCGATGATGGTGGCGATATGGCGTGGCAGGAACTCAAAACTCTAAACGACTAGACGTTAAGACTAGCAACTCGACACAACGATGCAACAGAAAACTCAACAAACTTAAACTAAGCAGAACTAGTAAAAGGCTCGAATTGTCTTGGACCTCTGTAATCTAATCTACTATTTTTTTTTGGCTTCTGGACTATAGGTAAAAAAAAATTACGAAACAAGAAATCTCTCACCGAGCAACCTTGAGCTCTGATACCACTTGATGTGGACGTGGGTGTCCCGATCTTTCGATGGGAGGGTAAGTTGATTAGATGGAGCGACATTGGCGATCCGACTAAAAACCGTTCAGAGACGTTGCGCCTTAGCAATCGTTACACCAACTCCAGAGGCTGTTCGCAATCTCGACGGATGCACGATCAGTCCAACCACGAGGGTAATTGTTCCTGTAAGCAATTGAGAACTAGCAAGAACAAGATGAACAAGCAACTCAATTTGCGAAATAAAAATGAAGGTTTAACTCAAAGAGAACAAACGGTGGGGTTCCGAAGACGAGCAAACCGGCGATCTAACCAATCACGGAATTACACGGTAAAGTAGCGACGCTAACTTTAATCTAACAAAACCCAATCTGTTTGTGGCGGCTCTAAAGGTATTAATAGAATGGGAGGACGGCCAAAGGGAAGCTGGGGTCGTTCTCCAACCCTAGGACGCGTCCCTAATGGATCCAACTTGATACATGGGCATTCGGCCCAAAAATAGTGACGCAGCACCTTAAACAGGAAACCTCATCACTAAAACGACGATTGTGGACGATTCGAAGTAGATATGAGCATGAATCTGGATCCGTTGGAAAGTAGACTTGATAAGCTTTTCATGAAGTACTAGAACTCCCAAATCGGAGTTCGTATGAAGTCGTGCTAGCTGTCACAAGTTGATGCTGTCCTACAGTCCGAATCCAGCCTGCGCGAATCCCTTTCCTTGTTGATCTCTTCCCTTTCCTTGTTGATCTCCTCCATCATTCTTGAGCAACAACATGCGCGGATCTCCATGGTTATAAGTTGGAGACAAACTTAGAAACGAACTCACCTGATAATTAAGCTGACGTGCACAAGCGCGAGTAAGCGGCGACGTAGGTGTGGACGTATCGATGGTGTTGATGTACTCATCAAAAGTTCATAGTGATTAAAGGCTTATAAATTTAGTCTAATTGCCATGAGCAAACTTTCGGTCATAATTAACTAAAGAGTTGTTTTTCCAGGTGAGTATCACTCGGGAAAGACTTAAAGGTTAAAGTTTCTGACCCTATGTTTAGTTTCTCCACATCATTGTAGACGCCAAATCGACGATAGATTCCACCATCGCCACTAAATCGATGTTGTTCCCTCCCAATCGCCGATAGATCGCGCTCTCCGCTGATGACCTGATTTATCGACCCGATGGGCTGGCGAGAGGGATTTATGAATGTTCTGGTTTCCGATTAGTGTGGGCTAATTAAGGATTATGATTGCTTTTGTCGACAAAAAACAAAACGGGTCTACCTAGTGGATCTGGTAACTAGCTTTATCGGGGTTGGTTGCGATGGACAGTACATAGGAGTGGGAGTACATACTCCTAGGGAGTATGGAATCATTTCCCTATATATATATGAGATGCTCAGGATTTTATACATGTACAGATACATGATAGTCCTATAATTTGTTTACTCGCTAAAATAGACTTGAAAAGTCAGAATTAGGTGCAACCTTTATACCTCTATTTTACCGTAATCAGTGGGCCAGGTGGCAGTTAAAGATGCCAATTTGTCTGCCTGGCTTGGTTTGCTGCAGGAGCCTAAATGGGCACTAAGGCAGGGACATGTTGAGGGAGGGAGGAATTCTATCCAGGAAGAGAGGGTAAGGGGTGATATGTTGGAGGGAGCAAGGGGTCTTCTTCCTCCCTTTCTCTTTACCTTCTCGATGATTCCAGCGAGAAGACGCTTCTCCAGATGTCGACTCAAGCGGCCAGTGAGGGTGGCGGTTAGGAGAGGGCGAGGGCAGTGGAACTGTGTGGGTGGGTCGCGAAGGCAGAGGGAAAGTTGGAGACCTACTCGTCTCGGGAGTAGGCCGGCGGAGGCGGTATCCCTGTGCGTCGGCGGAAGCAGGCACTCGGGAGGGCGCACGGACCCATGGGATTGTAGCAGCCGCATTGGATGAGGGCAGCGGTCCAGCGGCGGCTGTAGTGGACGAGGGCGGCGGCTCGGCAAACATAGGCAAGGGCGGTGGTCCAGCGGACGCAGACAAAGGTGGCGGCCGCAGCGGACATAGGCGAGGGCAGCGGTCCGGCGAACACAGGCGAGGCGAGGGCAGTGGCCGCGGTGGCTGAGGGAGGCAGCCTGGTGAACGCAGGCGACGGCAACGGCCATGATGGATGCAGGCATGGGTGGCTAGCATGTGCGAGCGGGCGGCCATGGTTGATGCAAGCAAGGGTGGCCGTTGCTGAGCCACCATCTACGGGCTTGCCCCACAACCTGTCTGCCTCAGGGTCACGTGTGTAGTCGGGCCACTAATTAGTCGCCAGCTCGTTCTCTCTCTCTTCCCCTCTTTATCACAAAATCCTACGAGGAGCTGTTGTCATTGATTATTGTACCTGCTCAATTTCACCCTCTCCCTCATAAAAGTTGGTCGGTAGCCACATCCAACTTCCTTTCTTTCTACCCATATTAAATGCAATGTGTCTTGTCCCAATAGATTTGGCCCACATGATTGATGGGGTAGATGGACAGATGGTAGAGGGGTCGAATACTATCTTTCATAGCCATGTGAGTAGATGAGTACCTCATAAATTTTGCCTAGATATGTCAATACAAATTCACGATACTCTGATGCTGCAATACTCTGTTTCCCTGAAAGCAGCGATGCTGCGATACATCTCTATATATAGTATAAATTTTTAAATCTCTACTATTATAAAAAGGAATAGTGTTTCTGCCAAAATTTTCGTCCGTTGCTGATGCCATCATCATGTCATGCTGACGTCACCTAAATTTTCGCCGTTGCTTGTCCATCACCAGTAGCTTCGTCCGTGGAGGGCGCGCGTCCAAGCTACCGATTCATTCTGAGGGTTCCTACAAACATCCCCCTCCCTTCACTGTCCTAAATTCAAATCCAAACCACGCCCATGAACCCAACGAGGCCAGGAGAAGAGGAAGAATCCACCCTCGCCTTTCTCGCGCCGAAGCTCCTCATGGCAGCGCTTCGTTGGTGAGCCCAGTCGGCGAGCAAGGAGCACCCCTCCCACGCGGTGCCCTTGGCTCCCGGCATGTCATCCCCGCCGACGATCTTGATCCATAGCACCCAGTCAGAGAAGTTGACGGAGTTGAAGGCGAACTCAAAGCTCAGGCCCCTGCTCGCCTGCGAGAAGTCTAGGTGCATTCCCACCTCCACCTCCCAACCCTACCCCCCTTCCCCTCCCCCTCCTCAAATCAACCGTGCGCAGCCGCCTTGGCCTCACCTCTCCTACCCCTCCACCACCGCCACCGCTGGTTCAATCCTTATCCTATGGTTTAAAAAAAAATTGCACAACACATATTTCACAAAAAAAATTATCAACTGGCCGTACCTCGCACCGACTGGCAGCCGTAGACCCACCAGCCCAACAGCGTCTACTCCTCTACCACAGCTGCCGACCCCCAGATTACCGCAGCCTGCCCAATCCAGTGCTGCAGCCTCCATATTCTCCTAATACTCTGGCAAAAACTAGCAAGGGCAAGAATGGAGAGAGAGAGAGAGAGCGCAGTGTCCACAGTTCAACCCTCCGCAGCAACTGCCCCATCTGCCGAGCTCGCGACAGGAGCTGGATGAGGTGGGGATTGAGTGGTTGTGGGGTGATGACTGCTGCAGCAGCTGCTCAGGGGAGGGAGCAGGAGCCAGGCGGGGCTTCATGGATGGGAAAGGGGATGGGGGTTCACGGATTGGGAAGGGCATCGATGTTCTTTTCTTTTATTTTTTTATTCCAAATGGCATCGATGTTTTTTTATAATTCCAAAGGCCATCGATGTTACCGGTGAATGTTTAGTGTTTATATGCTTAAACGATGAGCTATACAAAAGGAAATTAAAACACTACTCCCAGTTTACTCCTACACCTCTACTATAAATTATACATCCTCCGTCTCAAAATATAGTTACTTCTAACATTCAAATTTGTCAGATATTATAGCTACTTCTCCACCTATTTGCCTATCCCAACTAATCAATGGATCGAACAAGCGGTCCAGCCGGAGCAATGAAATTTTGTGACTCGTTGGCCTGGCCGGTACAGTGGTTGCAGTACATGAAAAAAGATATATACTACTACTGCTCGTCTCTGATGGAATAGTAAATGAATTACGTGAGCTAGCTAGCTTAATTAATTAGGCTTATTCGTTTGCTGGAGACGCTGCCGTGAACTACGATGACTGGTAGTACTCAAGTTGTCGAAGCGCCATCTCGGTGGTTCAGTCTCACTGGACGGAGCAGCATGGGGCCTCGTCGTAGTCGTCGTCATCGACAAACCTCTAGTAATAAATATTCATGTTTAGAATAAGATTCGATCAAGCTTATAAAATTACGACTTTCAAATTTATATTAGAATAAGTATAAAATCTAATAATTTCAGGATACTATGATATACTTCTTAAGGCAAATCTATATATACCATTTCATTTGTTTTAAAACTAATCATTTAGTAATTATTGATGATCAAAATTTTATAAGTTTAACCAAATCTTATCCTGTCAAATATTTAATGGCCGAAGGGAGTAGTTTTGTTCAGTTATTTTGAAATTGTTCTTTGTCTGTGCGGTGCACAGACATTTTGTTTCTTTTAGTTCTAATCATATACTAGTATTTATCATATTTTAATTTTTCCTATTGCAACACACGGGCATTTTTTCTAGTAATATACAATATGCTTAAAAGTATGTACAGCACTCGAAGTCTCTAGCAAAGAAAGCCAAGTCTAGAAAACTGAAAAAACAAATGGACGGTTGGTATTTAAACAATATATAATTTCACAAATGAGTAGTAGTGCAGAAATCACAACTTATTATCTCACTTACGTTAGAGGTTTGAGGAGATGATTGTCCCTTACGATGACATATAGTGTTCATAGGCTATATGGGCCTACAATACATGGGCAAGCTGCTAATGTCAATTGAAAGTCTTCAATGATCTTGGCATTACGCTTCTTCCATATTTTCCAACAAGCTATAAGAAGTATGTTCATGAAACATCTTCCTTGTAATTGGATTTGGCTTGTTCAATTAACACCATTATTTTAACTGTTGGGCTTCAATTGATGATGCCATACCTAATATGTGCTCTCCATGTTATATACATGTATGGATCCTTCCAGAAAATAAATATCACAGTGGTGCCACGATGACCATCTAAAAGTAAGCTGCAATGTTGTTTTTGAAATACTCAGCGTGGTAGACTCCTGTAATTCTATTATCATGCATGTCACTTTTGGAACAAACAGTCAACATTTTACATCAGACCCTATAGTGTCTGATGCCATAAAAAAACGTTATTAACTGATTGTGTTCATGAATGATGCAGTTGCCAGAGCCCTTCAGTTTCATCTTCACATGGTTTGCCGCACTGCCTCTAATATTTTGGGTAGCACAGGCAATTACAAGTGCCATAGTGAAGGACTTTTTAATTTTGAAGGTACTTTCATTGTCTTACCATACATCGTGGGCATATTTAACTATGGTACAAAGTGATAAACCTTTTGATAATTAGGGACCGTGCCCGAATTGTGGGAATGAAAATCTTTCCTTCTTTGGGACTATACTATCAGTGCCTAGCGGTGGTGCAAGAAACAGTGTGAAATGTGCAAAGTATGGATTTGAAATCTAATTCTCAGTTCTGATGCATTTTATTGTGTATTCTAACTGATGTGGTTACTTTGTATGTTTATCAGTTGTGGCAGTCCATTGGTATATGATTCTGCATCCCGATTGATTACACTCCCAGAAACAGCTGAAGCTTGATTGAAGATCACTTTGGTGAGTCAGTATCCTAATTATCTGTCTATTAACTGCGTTTTTTTCGATACTTCAGCATTTGAACTATTGATAATATGAAGGTTGAAGATCATCCGGTAGTTTTTACAAATGTAAAATTTCTGCAGAAGAGTAACCGAATCAACATTTAAAGTTAACGTGGGGACGCATCATGTGGAAATGGTACACGTGTTGCAAATTTCATTTTCACCAGGGCTAGAGATGGACAAAATTTCTAGTCCAAATTCAACTTAATTGGACAGATACATATTTGTTTTTGTAACAATCTAGCAAATGAAATTGATTTTCATGAATATAGAATATGTCTACCCTGTAATTTCTTCAAAATTTTCGATATACCTAGAGAAAATAAAATTTGCAACTCTTGTGCTAGTGAGTAGTTACGAAACATATTGAATGCAAGAATGGTAATTAATTACAGCTTGCTTGGTGGCATCTCAAAAATTATGGATTTGAAAAATACCAACATAAGTGTCATTGACATGTGGGCCTAGGCCCCACATGCCATTCTCACATGTGATGGTATTTTGCAGCTTGTGTATCTTTTCGATGGTATTTTTCTAATTTTCTCTTAATAAGATGGACCACTCCAATTTACATCAGCAGGATGCAGGAGCTGCACGAAAGCAATTTTTTGTATCTACCATGGAGAGCAAGATGAACCTTTCATCTTGTAACAATCGTGTAGTGAAGCATCGTTTTTCATACTCCTTAGTCTGCCTCTTTAAATATTGTATATATTTGCATTTCATAAGAAATAGCTATGACCATATATACTGTATAGATACTTTTGAAAGTTTATATTGTACATGAACTAGAATTGTCCTCATATTATGATGAATGTCTGACTGATCTCTTGTTTATTATTAAAGGTTAACATTGGCCCTCGCATGTACTTATGTGCTAGCCTCTTATTAAAAACACAATTGTTAAGTTGAAAACTTCAGTTATAAAAAAAAGAGAGCAAAATAGTTTGACCCAAAATTTAAAAACCAGATTTTTCAAATGAAGAGCAATTAGATTTGATGAAATTTTAAAGGTAGGGAAATTACAAAAATCACCATTTTCCCCTTTTCTTAGGACCCAAAATATGTATTTGTTTAATCAACTTCAACCAAATTTGAAGAAATTTCCTTGGATAGAGAGGTGGAAATACCCTTTAAATTTCATCAAATTTGATTGAAATTCATTTCAAAATTTATATTCTGTTTTCCAAATTTAGAGTCAAATAACTCTATTATCTTCTATTTTTAGGCTGAAATTGTGGCCTTTTAATCTATTACTTAATGTACCAATGAGGGGCAACACTGGAAAAACTCATACGGCCAACCATAGTTATAAAATCTGGATCGGTGATGGAACCGATGAGTAGGTCGGTTCCGGACCGGTGATGGAACCGGTAAGTAGGTCGGTTTTATGGTTCGCTGCTCGCCGGTTCAAGAAAATACAAAAGTATATTTTTTTATAGCTTTGGTTGACAATATGTGTTAAATCTAATTCTTTTGTACATACAAAAAGCATCTACGCTTGCCTAGATGGTTTAAAAAAAGCACGAATAGATTTTTTAAAAAAGATTGGAAAAAATAAGTAGAATTGGATTCAAGATAAAAGAAAGTTAGTTTTAGTAAGAAAACGTGGATGAATACTTGCTCTTTTCGATTTTAGATCGTTATCTTTTGGTGGCATGGTCAAGCGGTATGACAGGGGACTACAAATCCTTTATCCTCAGTTTAAATCTGGATGTCGCCTGATCAATAAAATACTTAGACATATAGGACTGATCCAACTTAACAAATTTGCACCCCGCATATTAGTAGAGCTGCCTCTGAGCTTGTGAGGGACTGGGGGACCCTATGTCGGTGCGCACCTCTATTTTTTCTTGAGAAAATGCTACCCGATTGGACCACTCCGGTTTTTCTTTCTGTTCTAACCATTTTTTTCAGTTTGAATACATGTTCGGTCTTTTAGTTGAACCAAAGTGGACTATGCACTGTTTTTGATTTTTTCTGGTTGAACCACTGGACTAGTCTGGTTTTAACAATTATACGGCCAACTAATAGAAATGGTATAGACATGTAAAGGATAAAACAAAACTTAGGGATATGAAATGGCTAGCATGAAAACTCAAGGGCGCACGAGTAATTTTTAATTTGCAAAACAACGCTCAACACTCTTGGACCCACTGCAAAATGGACACTTGTTGTTCCCATTTTTTAAGCAAGGTATGTTTCGTCATTACACGATTCGTTAATCGTAGCCACATAAAAATCTTATATGAACTCATTTCTGCGTCTAAAACGTGAACTCACTTTTGATGTGTATGAGTGCAAAAATGTTTTTATTCGTAAACAGCCAATGCCATATCTTCATAATACCCTAGGAAAAACTTCAAAATCGCTGGTGAAGTCTATTTCAATTAGCGGATTGTCTGGTGTTCGCAATCCATTTATCTGGTGTTTGTTCGGCGCTTCCTTTGTGGCGCCAACGGACTATCTGGTGGTGTTGTTTTTATCTACCCCACATTCCTGATCATTTTCGTCTTCTATTTTTTGTTCATCAAATTTTGAGGAAAAAAAGGTAAGCTGCATTAACAAACGAAGATAGTGCATTACATTTCTTCTGATTTTTCTAGTATACACAAAATGTTGCCTAATACTAGAAGCCGTTACTACCACTAAGTCCTAAATTAACTAGTACTATGACCTTTCTAATAATTATATTCTAAGTAACTAATCCTAGGAGAAGTCCTAGTTAATCCTCCTATTTGACGGCCGGTCCTCTCCGTTTTCGTCGGCGATGGTGGTGTTGCTGTCGCATGAGGACGACAATGGCCCATCACTGAAGGAGTAGAAACAGTAAGACAGATAGCCATCATCACTAGAGGAGGACGTCGACGGCCCCTCGCCGTCGCTAGAGTAGGAGCTGTAGGACAAACTGTTAGAATCGAGCTCTGTCCTAGGCTCTCTCTTAAATAGAGAGGCACACTTGTTATAACCGTATAACCACTATAGCATAAGTGTGGGTTCGATTGGCTGGCCTCACTTGTCGATCGATGGTCGAGGATACCCGGATATACTGTAACTATGCTGGATCGGGGAGAAGCGCCCGTAATCAGTGCCCTGGGGATGTAGGCTTCGACTGAACCTCGTTAACAAATATCGTGTCTCGGTGTCGTCATCAAGTTTAGATCTTCTGTGGTGTTCTTCCGTGTTTGGCTACCGAGGTCTATATTGGTGCTGGTTTTCTAACAATAGGTATCAGATCTTGCAAGAAATCCAAGGAAAGAGGTACGATGGAGGTGCCCCATATTGTGACTACTAGACATAATGTCCATGGAGAGACATTGACACAAGGCGGAGCACGGTGGCGATCAACGGAATTTGATCGGTGGATTCAAACACTTTGTGCGGCGGCCTGGACCGTTCGATGAGCTGCAATCAATAAGAAGGTGACCAGATGTGGTGCTCGGGTTGATTGGTGATAGAAGAAATTAGCGATCTAATCAGTGGTGTCGGATTCTTCGAGCGTGTGACCTGAACTTTCTGGTGAGCTACTTTCAATAGGGAGTCGATTAGACATGACGCTCGGGGTTGATTGAAGCTAGAGGAGATCGACGATTCGATTGGTGGAGTCGAACACTCTAGGTAGGTGGCCTGGGCCTTTCGGTGAGCTGCATCCAATAGGGAGATGGCTAGAAGTGGCGCTCGGGCCATTTGACGGCTGGGAAGATGGCATGGTGATTTGTTGGCTTCGGCTTGAGGCTAGATTGACAGGCGGTCAATCGGAAGTCAGAGCGGTTTGTGGTTGTTGGGCGAGCTGCGGGGCATGGGCCTTTGGTGCAGTAGGCGGCGGTGCAGGCGGCGGAACTCGACAGGCCGTCTTCCGCGAGAGCATGCGGCGGCGAACTCGGGCAAACAACGGGTTAATTTTGTTGATGGAGTTAATAGGACTGTTTGGCAGTACAGAATATATCCTAGAACCGCGGATCGGCATGATGGGGATATATGGAAATTTGTGTCACTCAAGTGGATGAGAAAGTGCTATCATGGTAATTTCTTCGGTGATTCAAGGCGACGGTGAATTTTCTCAAGTGTTAGGTGATGAGAGGTTTGGTCCCAATTTTTCAACGGAGATAGATAACTCGATTGTTGGATGGAGGTGACGTTCACGGCCCGACTACAACCGTCCAGGGACGCTGTGCCTTAGCAACTGATACACCAACTCTAAAGGTTGCTCGAGATCTTGTGGAGCATGGTCAACTAGGCCACGAGGGCACTCGTCCTGCAAGCAATCGAAGAACAAGCAAGAACAAGTAGAACAAGCACTAAATTACGAGATGAATATGAGAGTTCAATCTGAAAACACAAGTTGGTGGGGTTCCGAAGACAAGCAGACAGACGATCTAGTCGACACGCGCGCTGCAAGGCGAAGTAGCAATGACTAAATCTGATGAAACAAAACCCAATCTGTTTGTGGCGGCTCTAAGACCTATTTATACATTGGAGGACCACCACAATGGTATTGGGGTCGTGCTCCAACCCTAGGACGCGTCCTTAGTGGACCCAACTTGTTACATGGCTCATCGGGCCAAAATAGGGTGACGCAGGACTGTGGACAGAACAGGTCTCTGTAATAAATCAACGATTGCGGCCAAATCCGAACAAATATGAACCTGAGACTGGATCTGTTTCAATGTAGACTTGATAAGCTTTCCGTGAAGTCCAAGAACACCTGAATTGGAGTCCGTATGCAACCGTGGTGACCATCACAAATTGGTGCTGTTCTGCAGTCTGAATCTAGTCTGCACGAATCCATTTCCTTTTTGGTCTTCTCCATCGTTCCTAAGAAAAAAAAGAGTGCACGTGTTTCCATTGTCTAAATAAGTATGACACATGCTTAAGAATGAACTCATCTGATAATTAAATTGATGAGCACGGGCACGAGTAAGTGGTCTAGTATGTTCTACTCTTGTAGGTGTGGATGTATCAATGGTGTTGATGTCCTCATCATCAGGGTTAGTCTAAGGATGCAAAAAGTAAGGATGTTGGATATGTTAGCTCGGTTCGTAAGACATCAAGGAAGAAAGGGTTCTCCTTATATAGTTTGGTGAGTTTGAATTTGTCTATTTGGTGATGTTTGCATGCTACTAGCCATAGAGTAGATAAAATCAAGTTCAAGACGGAGGCTTAAGGTGAACATGTTCTTCAGGGTGTCGGGTATGTGCCAGCTAAGGAGCAATTTAATTTCGCTTGGCAAGATGACTGTGATGATAAAAGAGAATGTAGAGCACTGTTAAAGGTGGAGTCCAGAGGAAGAAGTTATAGGGATAGCAGAGTCTCTTAATGGCGGTAAGCTTGGTGTAGGCTCTTCGGGCGGCTCGGTGTGAGCTGCAAAAGGAACCAACTCAAGTCGAGGTACACAGAGGTTTGGTACACAGAGGTTTGCACATAGAGCAAATTCAAGTTGGCGTGGCATATTCGCCAAGGCGGAGTTTGTTAGATGTGTCGAATATGTGTATAAAGTCTATTACAGTTTAGAACTTGTAGTTGTAATAGATACAGGGTAGAGTTAGAGTCGAACTTTGTCCTAGGCGCTCTCTTAAATAGAGAGGCATTCCTATTGTAACCACATGGCGACTTAGCATAGGGAAGGGATGACTGGCCAGCGGTGTATCGATCGATGGTCGTGGATACCTGATACGTTGTAATTATGCTGGATCGGAGAGGAGCGCCTGTAATCAGTGCCCGGGGATGTAGGCTTTGGCTAAACCTCGTTAACAAATATCGTGTCTCGGTGCCATAATCAAGTTTGGTCTTCTACGGTGCGCTTCCATATTTGGTTACCGAGGTCTATATTGGTGTCATTTTTCTAACACGGACAATCGCCGTCGATGGAGGAGGAGGAGGACGACCTATCGCTGTTGCTGGAGGAGGATGAGGACGACGACCCTTCACCATCACCGTCACTGGGAGGAGGCGTGGGACGGACAATCGCCTTCGATGGAGGAGGAGGACAATGACGGCCCGTCGCTGTTGCTGGAGGAGGACAATGACGACGACCCTTTACCATCGCTGTCACTGGGAGGAGGTACAGGACGATGGCCCATCATCGTGGATGTCCTTCTACTCCTGCACTTGCTCCTATCCTCCTCCTGTGCCTCATCATCATCGGAGTCCGTCTCGTCCGTCTCTACCTCCTCATTGGAGGAGGAGGGCTCCTCATAGGTGGCCTTGGATGGGTTGGGCCGAGTCAGAGCCTCCTCACCATAGTACCCCTCCTCGTCAGACATGTAATAGGGGAGCTTCCTGTCTAGAGAGTCGAACGTGATGAAGACATGCCTCAACTGCTCGCGCCTCTCCTTCCGCTTCTGCCACCTCTTCTTCTAGTCGGCCCGCTTCTTGGCTGCCTCCATCTTGCGTCACTCCGCCTTGGCCACATTCGGTTCCTGCTTCACCGGTGTCACGAATTTGGAGCCAGTGTATGTAGTTGGCACGTGCCTGTGTTTGTTAATCAAAGAGGAAGCAAACCGATCGAGGGCATTGTTGTGTCGATGCTCCAGGAAGAAAAGAAACCGAAGAAGCATGAACACATTTGTCGATGTTTTATATCGGCAATAATAATATGGGGCTATTCGTGAGACCTAAACTTAATGGATTGCAAAGGAACATGAGACAATTTATACTGGTTTAGGCCCTCAAGATGAGGTAATATCCTATGTCCAGTTGTGGTGTATTGCCTTTGAGGTTTCTCTGGTGAGATTGATCTTCTGCCCTTAGGGGGTGCCCTGCCTCCCCTTATATACCAGGGGATAGGGTTATAGAGTAGGAATCCTAGTCGGACTCCGACCAATGGATTTCCTTCTAGGAATATAACATGCCCGACTAGGACTATATGTTTTCCTTGTCGTACAAGGTTATGTATGCCGAGTCCTATTGTATCCCTAATTACAAGGCTAGGCCCATCCTCTGTCTGAGTGGCCCAAATGCTTCTCATGAGGTACCCAGGGCCCATGGCCTCCACAGCAGCCCCTGAGACCTTCATAGTTGAGTCACAGCTGATGCCGAGTGCTCATCCTCCACGGTGAAGAATTCCCGGGTGCATTGCTCCCGAGTACTCTTTGTCCGAGTGCTTCTTTTCCCGAGTCCTGTTTCATGTCAGCTGGCAACGAGGCTAGGAAGGGCTTCATAGAAAAATATAAATAGTGTGCGCCGAATAGGCGCACCTATTAGGTGTAGCCCCCGACTTTGTGCTTAATTGTGAAACAATTAAGCATAAAGTCAAAAATCTTTAACTTTGTAGTCTTTCCCGAGTAGTATACTATACAGTATGTAGACTCTTCAGCATCATGTCAGCTAGTATAATTTTTGCTCATGGCAATTGGTGGCTAAGCATGTAAGCTGAGTATCACTTCTTGGATTTTAACATAATGTGTGGTCAGGTGTACTTGAGAGATACCTGCATCCCCAATTTTAATGGAGACCAGCTGTCGATCCTTATAAGGATGTATCCTCAATACCTGGCAAATAATGTAGATATATGAACACATGTGTCCAGCAATTAGGCTTTCATGAAGTATATTTGATTTTTTAATCGGTTTTTGTAAATAGCATCTGCACTGTGATTTTAACACAACCAGCAGTCGGCTCTATAGGCATGCCATTTAGAAATTCATATCTTATGGCCCAGTACCGAATTAGCCGGCCCAAGCCCGCTTATCAGCACGGGCTCTATAAAAGCGGGGAGAAAGAGAAAAGATTCCCTCATCTTCTCCAATCCGCCAATCGTTTCGTCTTCCAGCTTTCGCATCGAAATTTCGCGCTTTGTCTCGCTAGGGTTTGCCATAGCCAGCGTCTCCCGCTCGAAACTCGCGTGATTTCGCTCCGCCGCATCCATCCCAAGCCTTCAATAGCATTTCCCCCAAATCTTCTCACTCCCAGCAATGCCGAGAGCTTCGCTCGAGATCCCGAAGATGTCCATGGAAGCTTGGCCGGTTTCGGACTGCGGTTCGACGAAGCTGAAGTACTTGGAGAAACAACTGATGCTGCAGTGACAAGAAGTCATCCATTGGCGCACTGCCGAAGGGGAATCTATGCCGGCGCCTCGATCTGGTGAGACCGTCACCTTCACCTCTTTCTTTCATCGTGGTCTTGCCCTTCCCTCTTCGGATTTCTTCCGCCAACTTCTGTCCTTCTATCAATTAGAGTTGGTGAATTTGAATCCCAACTCTTTCCTGCAAATCTCCATCTTCGTCACATTGTGCAAAGCTTTTCTGGGGGTGAAGCCCCATTTTAATCTCTTCCGATATTTGTTCTATATCAAGCCCTAGCCATCCAAAAATAAAGTTCAAGTGATTGGGGGAGCCGGTCTCCAACTCAGGAACGAAATGAAAAAGATCTATCTTCATGTTCCTTTGAAAACCTCCCTCAAGGGCTGGCATAGAGAATGGTTCTGCTGCTCCAATCTTGAACCTTCTCTGCCCCCTTTCACTGGTTCTCCATCGGTGGTTCTGCCCAGCTGGTCTTTCATGCCAAGCTCTGAAAAGATGGGCCAAGTATAGTTATTGGTGGAGATGATAGATGTGCTAAAGAGCTCGGGGTTGACTGGTCCCTAGGTAGCAAGATGTTTCTTGAACTGCCGCACCAGGCCTTTGAAGTTGAGAAGCTACTTCAGTTGGGATTATCAGGGCAAAAATGATCCTAACCAAGAATACCCAGACTTAACCGATAAGAACAAGGTGACTGTCACGCCCAGAAATTCACCAGAATTTCCAAAGCTAATTTGTGCAATAAATCCTCGTCCAGGAATCAGCCGAGGTACACAAATCGACAATTTGATAAACATAACCAAATATGAAATAACGATAAATACTTACAACAGAGGCACTTAGTCCTCACATAGAAGAAAACAGCAGTGGAATGGCAACTAGCGTAGCTTCAGCTCCAAGTCACAAGCAGCTCAACTGGGGTATAAGCCAAACACCATCTTCTCCTCCACGCAAAGCTTCACTCTAAAGATTGCAATAATGCAAGACTGAGTACCACCCACCGTACTCAACAAGCCACACTAGGGAATGCAATGTAATGCAACAGGATACCAAAGAAAAGGCATAATATGGCTTATTTGCGTAAACAGCATTTAAAACATTTGCATTTAAAATCATTGAAAGCAGTATAGTTTAGTTATTAATCAGTATTGAATCAACCACTGAACAACGTTCCAACGTAGTTCAGGCCCAAACTATAACTCTCCAACCTGGAGCTATCCATATTCCATCATTTATTTCCATTAATGAGTAGTGTGGGACTAATCACAGAAACATTGCTAGGCCGCTCATTAACCGCGAGTATGGCTATTCGAATAGTTTTACTCTGGCCAGAGGTGTACCAATTTACCCACAAGACTCACAACACATCACTGTGCGCCTTAATACCACCACGGTACCTCGGAAAGGAATTGTGATAGGGCCCTCCATGTAATCCGCACAACAAGGAAGCCACCCGCTGGACCACCAGTCTCCGGTAGGATTGATCAGATACCTCGGTTGGGAGACGATCCAACGCCCAAGACATGGACTTATTGACGCAGCCATGGTGGTCTTATTGACACAGCCACAACATACCATGGTGGACCCTGGTTGAACGTACTACACATTGGATCCTACCATTACCCATGCTGGCTTGTGGTTAGCACGAGTGTTGCTTCGCAACAAGTAGTCCACGAACCGGTCCTTAACTGTCATGAGCACCACTAGCAACAATTCCAACCCTGGTGCTCACAACCCACCATCAATCAAGTTTTAGTTGTCACATTTTAATTAATCAACCACGACTCACGGTCGTGAAATTGTAGCCAGTATCCATTAATTAATTAGAATGAATGAATAGTTTCCCACATATAATGACACTATAGTTTCTAGGCATGGCTAAGAAAAATCCTAAATAATCAAGCCAGATAAATAATTAAATATCTAGCTAGTCAATATTATTACCCAGGGTATCAAGGTATAGATATCAACATCAAAATGGCCATAATAGTCAAGAATCATAGGATAATAAATTAATACCCATATAATGACATTCAAAAGCATTTCATGCAATAACTTTAAAATAAAATATTTTCGCAAATGGGATCAACATGCTCAAGGAAATTGTCGTGTGACTTGCCTTGCAATCACAAAAGTCTTCCAATGATCTTCCAAACTCTTCCGCAGACTCCACAGTCTTCCGAATCGACGATATACATAACTACACGTAGAACGATGAAAAATCCTAAGAAACTCCAAATAAACAATACATAAAAATACATAAACAAGTAGATTATAATTTTAAATAAATTTAGGAAGAAGAACGGGTCGATTCGGACTTCAGACGGAAAAGATATGGCTCTTGGAATATTGAATTCAGAATGAATCTGAAAAGAATTAGAAAAGAATATTCTCAAGAATATTCTCTGAGTTTTGGGATTAGAACAATTGTTTTGGATAAATGTTGACATGTGGGGTCCATGGTCAGTGACCAGGTGTATGATGGACTTGGTTCATGGATTCAGGAATAGAAGGGGCGGATGGAATGTTGAGGTGGATAACATGTGGCCGAAGGGGATGAGGTGGCAACCGAAGTGGCAGCTGAGGTGCCTAGGGCTGACATGGCTTTGACCGATTAAAAGGGTTAGACGGCTAAGGTGGCTTGGATCGACTTCGGATTATCGGACGATTGAGATTTATTGGGGCACTGTGCCTCGGGTCCCCTAGTCATGCACTGGGAGAAACACCGGGGCTCCGAGGTCACAAAGGAGAATACTGTTGAGGATGTCCGACGATGTGATGACGGTGTCCCGTGGCATACAGAGGCAACAAGGGCGACGGACCGGGGACGGCGTGGCCAAGACGAGCCGGAGGGACACGGCAATGGCGACGGACTTCGGGCTCACCGACGGCACTGAATCACAGAGATGGCGATGACGGCTCGTCGGTCGGGACGACGGCAGATGGGGAGTAGAGCAGGGATGGGATGAGGTGGCGTAGCGATGGTGGCGCTGCAGGCAACAGCAGGAATGGCGACGGCAGGTGACGACACCGGGTGGCGGAAAAGACGGCCTGAAGGTGGTGCGGCGGACCGGCGACGGAGCAGCGACTCGGGCGACGCGACGGCGGACGGCCAGGAGGGAGCGGGCGACGGCCGGCACGACGACAGCGGGGGACGTAGCGGCGCTTGGCGAAAAACGACGAGGAGCAGGAGGCAGAGCCGACGAGGGGAGGCGCCGTTGGGGCAACACGGCCGGAGAGGAGGCTTAGATGCCGGCGACGACGAAGCAAAGGTGGGTGCGGCGAGATGGCCTTGCCGCTGGCGCGGCGACCAACCGGCGGCGCACAGCAAGCAGATGAGGATGCGACGGGTGTCGCTGTAAACGGCGGCGACGATGCCAGGCGGGGAGCAGAAGCGGTGCGAGGCAGACGGTGAGGCAGCGGACTCCAAGCGACGGCAGCAGATGGGGGAAGACAGAGGGCGGCAGAGGCAGCGACGTCGGCACTGGAGAGAACGGCGCACAGGCGATAGACGACGACGACGACTACCTGGCAACGGCGACGATGAACAGGAGGCAGAGGAGGATGGGCGACGATGCCGATTGGAAAAGAGCGATGGCAGCGATGAACCAAAGAAGGGCGGCTTCAGTCCGAATGCTCACCGGCAGTGGGGATCGAAGACGACGGCAGTGAAGCAGAGGCGACGGTAGACCGGCGCTGGCAGCGCGGCGAAGCCGACGAAGAGGGAACGGCGATGGCGGCTGGAGGAGGACGGCAGCTCGACGGCGATGCTAGACGGAGACGCCAGGGACGACGCGATGACGACAGGCGGCTTCCCGATCCGAGGCGTCGAAGGAGGAAAAAAAGATGGGGCATTGGGGACAACGGGGTGGATGCTCACCGGCGACGGGCAGTAGACGGGGATGACGATGACCATGGCGAGCTCTGTTGGCGGCAAGGCAGAGACAGCTGGCAGGGTGGCGGCTGAGGCAGCACAGGACGCCAGCGCGGCGGCAGGTGTAGACGGCGGTGCGGCACGAGGGCGAGCTGGCGGCGGTAGATGGAGACAGCAGGGTGGCGCGACGGGGTGGCGGCGGTGGCCTAGCGGCGTGGAGAGGAGCAGAGCCGGCTAGGGCACAGGGTTGGTGGCTGAGGCATATATAGGGCGGTGGCGGGTTCGGCGGTGGCCGTTGCGGGGCAGAGGCACAGGGGGTGGCGCACGGCCGAGATCGGGCGCAGGCCAGCACGGAGGCCGAGGGGCTCGAGGCCATAGTGGCAACAGGCCGCGCGGTGGCGCGGGCCGAGGAGGCGGGCCGGTGGTGGTGCGTGGCGCAGGCCGGGCCGTGGAGCAGCGCGAGGGGCGCAGGAGAGGCAACTCGGCCTCGGGAGGCAGAGGAGAGAAGAAGCAAGGAGAAGGAAGAGGAATAGTGGCCCGGAGAGAAAAAGAAAAAGAAGGGAAAGAAAAAGAAAATAAAAGGGTAAGATTTGAAAGGAAAAAATGGGAATCTTTTTCCGGAAAATTCCAATTTCGCAAAAATTGGAATTTGGGGATGTTTGTGGAATCTGAGTCGCGTTCTAGAATTTAGAAATTTCGGAAATATTCAGGACATTGGAATTATCTGAGTACGAGGATATATATATACACACGTATATATATATATATATATATATATATATATATATATATATATATATATATATATATATATATTGGGAATCGAAGGGTATTTGGACAAATTTAGAAAACAAAAGTATATTTATTAGGGTCCAAGAAACAGAATATTTTGTGGAATTCCGAGAATGGAGAATATTTTCCTAATGGAAATTTGGAGAGTAGAATATCAGGATATTCGAGGAATATTTGGGGAAACAAATATCGAATTATCCATCAGGTTGGGCACTAGAGGAGATTTTCCGGGAAATATTTATATATCCAAAATAGATGAATATCTTGGGGATGCGGGAAAATAGAATATTTTTCCGAGAACTGGAAAATGGAATATTTCAAATAAAATATTTTGGGATTAGAGAATTGACAAGGGTGTTTTATTAGGACTGGAATTTGGAGAAATCTCAGACGATTGGGGATTTGGATTTATTTTGATAGAAAAGGAGTTTAAGGGAATATCTGGGATTTATCTCAAAGGGACGTATAGATATTTTGAATACAAAGGATCTCGAATTGGGAGTCCAAAAGAGTTCTAGAGTTTCAAAAATGAATAAATCCGGTAACTCCGAATTTAGGTTTTCGAGGTGACTTTAGGGTTCTGGGAACGACACAAAACCCTAGAGGAAAAAGGGAGTTAGAGTTCACGATGAACGGGGAGACTTCAAAGGACTGAATCAGAAACGACCCGAACAGGGGAAAAGAAAAGGAATTTATTTTATATTTATTTAATTACTTTAGTGATCTTTATAGCATTAAAATTAATTCTGTAGCTCCGAAAAATCCGAGAAAATTTCAGAGAGTTTATTAAATCACAGGGAATTTACCAGAAATAAATGCCACCACGAAACACGAAGAATTTAATATTATAAATACTCAAATGCTTAAAATACTCCGACAAAACCCCTGGAATATAAAAGCATCCAAGTATTTATTTAAAGATTTAAACTCGGGATTTTTAATATTGGAAATTTCAAAATTTTATTCAAAATCTTTTCTCAAACAAAAATTTTCTAGTATATTCTTGTATTTCTATTTACCCGTGATAATTTTTAATTAAGACGATTTTCAGGGCGTTACAGTGACCGATACCTTGCTCGGTTTTTTTGTCAATGGGTTAGTGGAGACAGAAGACGTAGAGCATGCCACCATAGCCTATAGCTAGAAAAGGCCTCGGCCACATGTAATCCTGAAAAACTGATGTTGAATTGCTATCCATCTGTGATGAATGTCTGCGGATATCCGTCTCGGATTGCTCTGCAATGTATGATATGTGTTGTTGAAACATTTGCTGGACTGTTAGGAGTTTGATGATGACTCCCAAACCCTATCGGCCACCAAAATGAAGAAGAGACCAGTCAGCCCTTCTGCTGCCCAACCTAGCTCCAAGAGGGTTGGGAAGAAACACATTGAAGATCCAGGCAAGAAAAGAGCAAGCGAGTCGAGCGTAGCATCGGGGAGTTTGAAGATCAAAAACCCTGCTAGTTTAGCCCCTAGGCCGCCAAGCCCGAGAGTATCTTCTTCGAGTCCGAGGCCAACAACATCGAGCCGAAGGCCAGCACCGTCAAGCTCAGCAATATTGAGTCCAGCAACATCGAGGCCAAGGCCCGCGCTGCCGAGTAAGAGATTAGCAACATCGAGCCCAAGGGCGGCGCCATCGAGTACCTCGACGCCCTAGTTAGCTATGCCAGAAACAAAGCCAACTAGAGGTAAATTGCCATCGCTGACTGCCGCGCCGACTGGCTCGACAGCTAGCAGCTCTCCACCGCCGATATCTTCTAGAGCCCCCTCGTGGAAGTTCAAGACTTCCAAGAGGTAAGCAATCTTCAATCTTCCGCGGATCTTGAATGAAGTGATAGTGCCTTGATATTTGTCATATTGTGTAGGAAGCGAGTTGACATAGATCCCAAGGGGACTATGCCAGCTGCTCTTTTCCCCAAGCCGACCCTAGCCAAGCCCGTACTGACGAATTCATCTACTAAGCCAAAGGCTACCCTAGCTGCAGAAGCTGAAGCAGTCCCGACAACAGGACCAGTAGCGCCGACCAACCAAGGGGCGAGTGCTGAAGTCGTTGCTCCAGCCTCCGAGCAAACCACCGAACCCCCTATAGCTGCCGAGTTTGGAGTCGGGACCTTATCTCCAACAATTTCTTCATTGTCTTCTCATGAAGCGGACCTCCCCAGGCTTGAAGCCCCTCCGCACAACTTCCCAAGAACATTTCATTGGGTCACCCTCGAGGGAGTCGCGGAGAGCTATGAGCACGACGAACAAGTAGCATCGAGGGAGCGCGAAGCCCTTCTACGTGCTACAAATGCCGCGTCCAGGGGAGTCTAGGTATGTAGCAAGTTTTGGATAGTTCCCATTTGACCTGGTACTCTGCCTTTTGACTTTGTTTTGCTCTGAGCAGAAGATTGTCGATCGTTTAGAGAAAATAAACAAAGTCCTGACCCAGCTCGCCCCCCATCTCCAACAACTGAGCCAGCTCCAAGTTGCCAAGGATGACCTGGAGCGGACTAGCCAGGAGAAGGAAACATGGCTGAGGGGAGCAGTTGACAAGCTCAAGGATGAAAAGTGGGCTCTAGCTGGAAAGATCAGAAGTAAGTCTTCTGTGTTATCTTCTCAAGTAAATCCTGAGTATATCTCTCCAGCTTTGTTGATTCCCGATTGCCTTGTTGAGTTCTGATTGCAATCTCTAGTTCTTGATTGTTCTGATTCGCAGCCCTCGAAGCCAAGTTAAAGGCCCAGGCAGAGGAGAAAAAACAACAAGAGAACAAGCTGAAGGAGAAGGAGAAGGCCAAAGCCGAATTGGAGAAGGCCAAAGCCAACGTGGATGCCGACTATGCTAGTAAGTCTCCTGCCTGATAATAACCTTAATCTATTTTCTTCTCGCTCCGACTGCATGTTTTGGCTAATAAGTGTACTTGTTGATGCATCTGAACAGCTTCAAAAGCCAATGCCTAGATCCAGTTTAACGCCTTTGTAGAGGAGATCAAAGTTGTCAAGCAGTCACGGGAAATCCTCATCGGATCTGTGAAAGGGCTCCTTGACATTATGGAGCCTCACCATGTTGGAACCAGCTCCAATACTATCTCCCAGGTGTAGGCACGCCTAAGTGAAGCCCCGAGCATCTTGAAAAAGTACTCAGATGAGCGTGTCATTGTCGGTGTTGCCCAAACCCTGGCCATGACCAAATCAATCTACCCTAGGGTAGATATCGAGACCATCGGGGAAGGTTTTGCCAAAGAGACAACTCCCGAAGAAGCACTGGAGTTGATCAGCCAGGTGAGGCTGACTGCGAAGGCCATAGCCAAGGACCTGCGTATGTAAGAACAAACAATTATATAGTCGTGTGGAGGCCATGGGCCCTGGGTACCTCACCACAAGCATATGGGCCACTCGGATAGAGAATGGGCCAAATTATGTAATTAGAGATAAGATAGCACTCGGCAGGCCTTACCTTGAACGATAAGGAATAGCAGTCTTAGTTGGATAAGTTTCTATCTCTAAGAAGGAAATCCCTTGGCCGTATCCGGCTGGGATCCTTATCATGTACCCCTATCCCTACTATATAAAGGGAGGCAGGGCGCCCCATAAGAAGGAGGCAAGATCATTGATCACCAAACACCTCAGAGGAATAACACTTCAACTGGACGTAGGGTATTACCTCACATCGAGGGCCTGAACTAGTATAAAACTTCTCTGTGTTCCTCTGCAATCCACCGAGTTTCCCCTCGCCGAGTAGCCCTATAGTTTTATTGCCGGTGCAAAGCATCGACAGTTAGCGCACCAGGTAGGGGCTCCGGCGAATTCTTCATCAACAAATTCGATGGATCCAACAAACGGAGTCAATGGCAACAAGTTCTCCCCTGGAGACACGATTTCCTTTGGAAGCCTCGATTTCATTGCTAACCAGATTGGCAACCTTACCTTGGCCGGAATAGATCCAATCCAGCCGGCCGAAGAACCAACCGACATAGCGCCAGTCGGCCCACAGGACGCCGCGATCTCCTTCAACGACTTACTGTGGTAGTCCTTCACATCGCCAAGCATCGGGACAACTCTCTCCTTGGGTGTCCGACTTGCGCTAAGCCTTGAGCCAGCCCGGGTTGGGCTGAGAAGGGGAGAGATCGTCAATCTCCCGCACAGATTCGGCGACGCTGTGGATTTACATCCCGTGCAATAGACCCCCTATCTCTTGTGATTCAGTTTGGACACGGCCAAGTGCCGTTTTAGATTGGATCTAGAGAGGTCGGGGTCGTTCTCACTCCGATAAATTACTCGGAGTCCGACTCCAAGTCGGATAATGGTTCGAACGCTAGTTCGGACTCCAGTCTGGCGAGTCTTTTTCTCCCCTGCGAAATCTTCATGGCTTCAACACCACCATCTGAGGTGCGCTGACTACAAGAAGAGCAACAGGAGGAGGCGCGCCGACTGCAACAGCAGGAGGAAGCTGATCGCGAGGCTCGCAACGACGGGCTGCGCAGAGCTAGGCAAGCAGCCCAGCAGCAGATTCTCCAAACTAAAGTCGGCGATCACGACGTTTTCGTCATGCCGCAACATAATGTTGTGGCCGCCGCAACTTTGCTGGACACGCTCCAGCACGGGCCTGACCACCAGGCCACCCCAACTATCGTCAAGATCAAGGCAATGATCACGGCCGCCGCCTGCCAACAACAAGAACAGCAGTTGGGCGACATCGTGGTGCCGACTAATCGGTCGGGATCTCTGGCAGCCGGCTCATCAACTTCAGCACAGCATCGGATGGCTGGCTCTAGTCGGCCACGCGAGGAGTCCAGGCAAATGTCACTCGGCAATACCAATAACGACAACCGGCGCCGTCACCAGCATGACCGCCGGCCCAATCAAGACCTCCGAGAGCGCCCGCAACACAACCTACGCCACACCATCAACGCCCGGCGCCACGAGCGACATGAAGACAAGCGCCGCCGACTAGAGGATGAAAACGAGCGCTTCGGTCTTCATCACGAGTGGTTTAACCGCCGTGGTCGGAGCCCAAGCCCTCATGACGACGAAGGCATTCCAGCTTTCACCCGGGAGTTACAGGACGTCCATTGGCCGACTGGCTTTAAGCCCACTGGGATTGAAAAGTATGACGGCAAGACAAACCCCGAGTCCTGGCTCACCGTATACACCCTAGCAGTTCGAGCAGCTGGGGGCGATAACAAAGCCATGGCTAACTACCTCCCAGTCGCGCTAGCCGACTCGGCGAGGACATGGCTAACAGGGCTCCCGAGGCCGTCGATCGCTACCTGGGGAGAACTCAGGGAGCGGTTCATCGCTAATTTTCAGGGAACCTACGAGAGGCCATCTTCTGAGCATGATTTGTATCAACTACACCAGAAGAAGAACGTGTCTCTATGAGATTTCATCAAGAGATTCTCCGAGAAGCGCAACAAGATCCCAATGATCAAAGACGAGGCTGTCATCGCTGCCTTCTGCAAGGGAGTAAAGGACGCCCTGTTCATCGCAAAGTTCACTCGGAAACCACCGCTGTCTGTCTGGGCTCTCTTCGACATGGCCAACAAATACGCCGACTCAGCTGAAGCGGTCGCAGAGGCCCACGACGAGAAGGAGTCCCGACAGAAGGACCAAAAGGCGAAAGCCAACAACGAGCCGTCTCAAAACAAGTCTGGCAACCGCAAGCAGAAGTCGGACAACGAGGTGGCAAGCCAGTGAATGGACGCAAGGAGGGAGCCAGATCTACGCAATAGAACCACTCCTTGTGCTAGCCTTTCAAGGAGTATTTCAAGGGAAGATCAAGATATGACTTCTTCCTATCGCTCCTTAACTTAAGACCAGCCCCCCCAATTACACTGATGTTATTCTTGGAGGGCTGGGGTTTAATGTGGAACAAATGCCTAAAGAAGTTGAAATGGGGTTCCACGCCCAAATAACACTCGCACTGAGTAACAAATATGGAGATCTAAAGAATCGAGTTGGGATTCAAATGCACCAACTCTAACTTATAGAAGTCAAGGATTCGGTGGAAGAATGCAGAAGAAGGAAGGCACAAACCCCGGTCGAAAAAAGAAGCAAAAACTACCGTTTCGCTAGATTGGGGATTTGGAGCTGACTCACCCTTAGCCGGCCACCAGCGGATCACTTCTTGGCTCGGTAACTTCGATTGATTCTCCATTAGCGTCAATTTCACCAAACAGCAATCCGACATCGGCCAAGTATTCCCCGGCGCACCCGCAAGATCCGAAGCTTTCGGCATGGTTGGAGGCGAAGAGATTTGGGGGAAAAGCGATTAGGGGCTTGGAACACACAAGGAAGACCAGAGTCGCCTGAGTTCGTGCGAGAAGCAGCAATAACAGCTAACCCTAGCTGAGCGAGAGGCAAAAAGTTGGGCGCGGAAGCGGAAGATGAAACGATTGGCTGATTTGGGGAAGATGAAGGATTCTTTTTCTCTCTCCTCGCTTTTTATAGAGCCGATGCCGACTAAGTGGGCTTGGGCCTACACAGTCAGCACTGGGCCACCAAGATATGAGCTCCTACAGTAGCATGCTCCATGTGTGCCGCCTGTAGGCTAAGTTGAAATTATAGCGCTGGTGCTACCAACAGGAGCCGATGAGGTAAACAGATATGCTTCATGAGAGCCTTATTGCTAAACATATATGTTTAGGTATCTGTTTTATCCACCAGGTCTCGAGGATATATCCTTATAAGGATCACAAGCTGGTCTTCATTAAAATTGGGGATGCAGGTATCTTTCTGGGGTACACCTGACCACGCAGTGGATTTATTTTCATGCAGTGGTACTCAGCCTACATGCGTGGCCACCAGTTGTCATAAGCAACATTATTCCGGCTGATATTATGCTGAAGAGTCTAACTTCCAAATAGTGCACTACTCGGGAGAGACTATAAATATCTTTTCCCGCTGACATGACGCGGAGGAGTCTAACTTCTGAGTGGGACGCCACTCGAAAAAGACTATAAACCCCTTATTCCAGCTGACATGAAGCTGAAGAGTCCCATATACGAGTAGCATCGTACTCGACAAGACTATAAAAACACATTCCAATTGATATGAAGTCGAAGAGTCCTATATACGAGTAGTTCCCTACTCGGCAAGACTATAAAGTTTATTCCGGTTGACATGATATCGAAGAATCTCACATACCAGTAGTAATCTACTCAAAAAAAATTATTAGGTTAAAGATCTTTGACTTTATGTTTAATTGTCTTCACAATTAAGCACAAAGTCGGGGGCTACACCTAATAGGTGCGCCTATTCGGCGCACACTATTCATACATCTACATGAAGCCCTTCATAGCCTCGTTGCCAGCTGACATGAAGCAGGACTCAGGAAGAAGACTTACTCGGACAAAGAGTCATTGGGAGCATCGCACTCGAGCAATCTTCATCGTGGAGGATGAGCACTCGGCATCAGCTATGACTCAACTATGAAGGTCTCAGGGGCTACTGTGGAGGCCATGGGCCCCGGGTACCTCACCACAAGCATATGGGCCACTCGGATAGAGGATGGGCCGAATTATGTAATTAGAGATAAGATAGCACCCGGCAGGCCTTACCTTGAATGATAAGGAATAGCAGTCTTAGTCGGATAAGTTTCTATCTCTAAGAAGGAAATCCCTTGGCCATATCCGGCTAGGATCCTTATCATGTACCCTTGTCCCCTACTATATAAGGGAGGCAGGGCGCCCCATAAGAAGGAGGCAAGATCATTGATCACCAAACACCTTAGAGGAATAACACCTCAACTGGACGTAGGGTATTACCTCACATCGAGGGCCTGAACCAGTATAAAACCTCTCTGTGTTCCTCTACAATCCACCGAGTTTCCCCTCGCTGAGTAGCCCTATAGTTTTATTGCCGATGCAAAGCATTGACAAGTCGGTGTATATAACTTTTGTAAGGACATTTGTAAATATCTGTATGATGCTACCGAGTACTTGCTTTTTCTCAGTCATAATTAGCTTTACCCGACTACATAGTCTGCGCTGAGTAGATTGATAGGAACTGGAAAAATCGTTCACTTCTAAAAACTATACTCGGGCAAACGTAGCATAATCGTTGTAAAATTTCATAACTTAGATAAAGCTCATATTTTATTGACAAGGCACATAATACATGCAGCCCCTGACTCACTACTCCGTTGAAACAAGCGATGTAGTGAGTCAGATAAAAAATCTATATACATATGTATAGAGAAAATACAAGACTTAGGTATAGAAAGGACGTAGCTGTTCTATATTCCATGAGTTGCTGACTAGGGCACCGTCTTTAGTCTTCAGTCGGTAGGCGCTCGGATGTGTCATCTTAGCAATAATGAACGACCCTTCCCACAAAGGGGATAGTTTATGCCTTTTTTTGGTGGTTTGTATTTTTCTCAAGATGAGATCACCCACCAAAAAGACATGGCCATGAACATTTCAACTGTGATAGCGACGCAGGCCTTGAAGATACCTTGCTGACTGGATAGTTGCGATGTCCCTAGCTTCTTCAACCTGATCGAGTTCGACCAATCGGGCTTCATTTGATTTGTCTTCTGAGTGGGCCCGAACTCGCGGAGAGCCGAACTCCAACTCAGTTGGTAACATAGCCTCAGCACCTGTTGACGCCGAAAATCACCGGCAACGTCGGGAACGAGCTGATGATATGGTTCGGCGCCTAGAGACACGCGAAGGCCTGGGAGATCTGCTTAGCTCCAGTGCAGGTCTTAAATATTTGAGGTTCGCAGGCGTGCCAGTCAATTTGACCCAGCAATTGACAAGGAGATAGAAAAAGTTGGATTATTGATCCAATCGGCCAACAGGCCAATACAGACTCCTTCTAGCCGATTGCCGATATAAAAAGATAAAAAACCAGCCGACTTCCCTCGAGCCAACTGCCTGACTGTCAACAGCGCTTGTGCATCGGCTAGAAAGCCGATGATAATATAAACAGAATAAACCATCTGATTGTCGATAACACTTACACATCGGTTAGAAAAACCGATGATAATATAAATAAATAAATCAGCCGACTACCTGACTACCAATAGAACATGTGCGTCGGCTGAAAAGCCGATGATAGTGTAAATAAGATAATAACAATGCAGTCGGCTTTATCTAGTAAAAGATAACTTATTGGCTAAGCACTTCGATAAAACATCGCATAAAACCTATCGACTCAACAAGGATAAAACTATCATTACCAATCTAGTAGGTCAAACTTAACTGATGCAGCACAGATTAATAATGATAGAAGAACCTCAATGAGCCGATAGATCTAATGCAATTGTGATGTATATGATAACTTATCGGCTATACATTCTGATAAAACGCTTGCACAGAATCCATCGTCCTAGTAGGAATAACTTATCGCTCAGTTTAGTAGGTCGGACCCAACCGATGCAGCACAAATTGATGATAAATTACACCTAGTAAGCCGATAAAAACTATGCACACGTGATGTGATATATCTACTTGGCCTAAGAGATCAAACTTAACTGATGCAGCCGTAGACAGAATAGATACACCGTGGTAAGGGGTGACGAGTCTTACCCTCTCGCAGGAGTTTGGACCTAACCGATGCAGCCCAGCTCGAGAAGCAAGAACCTGTCGAATAGGGTGGCGATGCGCCAAAGTTTGTATTGATCTTTTTGATAATTTACATGGTACCCGGACATACGTATTTATACCCCAAGATTGATATAGTCCTGATCAGGCACGAAACAGGAGTTTCCTAACTATAAAAGGAAAATTAACAAACCCTGATTGGATACTATATCAGGTTTTCTAAACATTATTAATACTACCTAATTAACAGATAAGGTAATTAACTGCCATGCCGTGGTCTTCACGATTCCTTCCTATACTCGGCTTCTTCTGGATTAGCTTCCATCGGCTGATATAGCCTCTTTCCTTAACCGAACCTGATAATGAACCGTACCAAATTTTGGCGTTAACAGCACCATAGACTAGGAAGAAAGGGGATTGCCCTATTGCCTAACTAACCGTGGTTCTTAAGGACTAGAGAACGGATGGAAGTTCTTGTACCCACCGCCCTGCATATGGTTGTAGTCAGTCAAACACCCTAGCCTTGATACCATGTAGGACCATCCCATTAGCACGCTCGACCTGCCCATTACTTCATGGGTGTGCCACAGAAACATAACAGATCTTGATGCCAAAATCGTCACAGAAATCTTGAAATACGCCGCCCATAAACTAAGTACCATTGTCCGTTATGATGTGGTTAGGAACCCCAAATCGATATAAAATACTCATGATGAAGTCTTTGCTTGTGCCGCTGTTATGGTAGCAACGGGTTTTGCCTCAACCCACTTTGTGAATTTATCCACTGTGATGAACAAGTGTGTGAACCCCCCTGGCGCTTTTTTGGACGGCCTAACCATGTTGAGCCCCCAAACTACAAAGGGCCAAGAGAGTGGAATTGTTTGAAGTTCTTGAGCTGGAAGATGTGTTGGTCTTGCATAGAATTGGCATCCCTCGCATGTGCGAACTATATCTTTAGCATCTGTTACTGCAGTTGGCCAGAAAAAACCTTGCCTGTAAGCCTTTCTGACTAACGTCCTGGACGTGGCATGGTTACCACAAATACCTGAGTGGGTCGATTGCAGAATTTGCTTGCCCTCCTTGAGTGTGACACAGCGCATGAGGACTCCGGATGCACTTCTGCGGTACAGGTCATCTCCAACTACAATGAAACATTTGCTTCAACGCTTGATCCGTTCGGCTTCACTGCATTCTTCTAGGAGTTCGTCGTCCAAGAGGAATTTGAGAACTGGAGTTCGCCAATCTTGAGAGATGATTAGTACTTCATTTGTTGCCAGGGTGGATTCAGTCCCTAACTGTTCAAGCACCGGTTTCTTCTTGACCGATGGCTCCAGTAGTTGTTCAACAAAAATCCCAGTCGGGACCACTTCTCGTTTGGATCCCATGTTGGCCAATTTGTCTGCAGCATCGTTGTATTGTCGTAATACATGAGTAATCTCAATCCCGTCGAACTTGTTTTCTAGCTTTTTGACCTCCTGACAATACACCACCATAGTATTGTTGAGACATGTCCAGTCTTTCATGACTTGGCTGACCACGAGTTAAAAATCCCCGTGCACAACCAGTCGACGGATGCCTAGTGATATGGCAATACGGAGCCCATGGATGAGTGCTTCGTACTCGGCGACATTGTGGGAAGCCAAAAAGTGAATCTGGAGGACATACTTGAGTTTTTCATCAGTGGGTGATGTCAACACGATGCCAGCCCCTGCGCCGCCGATCCGTAGAGAACCGTCGAAGTACATCATCCAGTTCTCTAGCTTGTCCGTGTTTGTAGTCGTCTAAACTTCTGTCTACTCGACCACAAAGTCGGCTAGAGCTTGAGATTTGATTACTGTCCGTGGTTGAAAAATGATGTCAAACGTCATCAACTTGAGCACCCATTTAGCGATTCTGCCAGTGACCTCGCGATTGTGTAGGACGTCCCTGAGTGGATATGATGTGACAACGGTGACTTGCTATGACTAAAAATAGTGCACCAACTTCCGGACAGTGATGAGTAGGCCATATAATAGCTTCTGGACTTGAGGATATCTCATCTTGTAGTAGGCTAGGACCTCACTGACGAAGTAGACTGGCCTTTGTATTTTTCGTATATGACCCGACTCTGATCACTCGACTACCAGCACCGTGCTGATTGCCTGAGTAGTTGCTGCCGGATATAACATTAGTGGTTCCTGGGGCATAGGTGATGCCAACATTGGTGGTGATGTGAGAAATCTTTTGAAGTGTTCAAAGGCTTGTTGAGCTTTGGGTGTCCATTGAAAATTGTCTGCTTTCTTCAGTAGTTTGAAAAAGGGCATGCCCCATTCACCAAGTCGGGAGATGAATCGGCTGAGTGCCTCCATGCACCCTGTCAGCTTTTGGACATCCTTCTGGCTAGTTGGGGGTGCCATGTTCATCATAGCGTTGATTTTTTCTGGATTGGCCTCGATGCCTCGATGTGATACGATGAAGCCAAGTAGCCCGAAAGCGCACTTTTTCGGACGTTACACCGAAAGCGCACTTTTCCGGATTCAACTTCATCTTGAATCTTTGAAGGCTTTGGAAAATTTCTTCCAAGTCAGCGATGAGGTCTTCCCTAGACTTTGTCTTGATCACCACGTCATCGACATACGCCTCCACATTGCGCCCGAGTTGAGTGTGTAAACACCACTGAATTGCTCGTTGATACGTTGCTCTAGTGTTTTTCAACCCGAACGGCATAGTGATATAGCAGTATGCTCCAAACGGTGTGATGAAAGAAGTCTTCAGGCAGTCCTCCTCCTTTAAGCTGATTTGGTGATATCCCAAGTAACAGTCAAGAAAACTAAGAAGTTCGCACCCCGCAGTTGAATCCACCACCTGATCTATTCTGGGTAGACCAAATGGATCTTTGAGGCATGCCTTGTTTAAGTTGGTGTAGTCGACGCACATGTGCCATTTACCATTCTTCTTCCGGACCAAGACTGGGTTTGCTAGCCAATCCGGGTGGTAGACCTCTTTGATGAACCCGGCTGCAAGGAGCTTGGTTATCTCCTCCCGAATAGCATCTTTGCGGTCTTGTGCGAAGCACAGTAGTCGTTGTTTGATTGGCTTGGCGTCTAGCCTGACGTTGAGGGAATGCTTGAACACCTCCCTTGGTACATCAGGCATGTCGGAAGGTTTCCAAGCAAATATGTCCCTGTTCGCCTGGAGGAAGGTGACGAGCACGTCTTCCTATTTGGGGTCGAGTCCGGTCCCGACTAGAACAGTTTTGGAGGGGTCGGAAGGGTCCAAGGGGATCTTCTTGGTTTTAGAATCCGTTGAAATTCCCGACTTGGCTGCTTTTTTGGCTGGAACCTGATCGTCCTTGCATGCAGTTGTAGCGGCTAGCTGAATGCTGTTGCGCCTGACTGCCGCTTCTTGAGATTGAGCCAGCTCGTAGCTCTCCTTGTCGCAGGTGAAGGCTTGCTTGACATCGCTGCGAAGAGAAAAAACTTCAGCTGGCCTTGGCATCTTGAGCATCATGTAGGTATAATGTGGCACTGCCATGAACTTGGCTAGCGCCGGCCGTCCGAGTATCGCGTGATACGCGGTCTTGAAGTCGGTAACCTCGAAGCAGATATTCTTGGTGCAGAAATTATCCCACGTGCCAAAAGTAACTGGCAGAGTTATCTGTCTGAGTGGAGTAAGACAGGCCGGGGATTACCCCGTGGAAGGGCGCTGTACTCAGCCGTAGCTCTGAATGAGGAATCTTCATCTCGTCTAGCGTCTTGGCAAACAGAATGTTGAGAGCACTGCCTCCATCAATGAGAACCTTCTTCAGTTTGATGCTCCTGTTGACCTGGTCTAGGACGAGTGGATAATGTCCTAGATGAGTAACCCGATCGGGATGAACTGCGTAGTCAAACGTGATTGGTGTTTCTGACCAGCGCAAGTATTAGGGGGTATCTACTGCAGAGACCGAGTTGATTTCGCGTGCTATAAGCCTCTACTTCCTCTTGGACTCATATGCAGACAACCCTTCAAAGATGTGGTTGAGCTCAGCCTGGGGATCTTGGTAATCATCGGCTGTGCCCGAATCTGGCTTGTCCTTGTCTTTATTGGCACCAGATATTGAAGCCTGCTCGGAAGCAAACTTCTCAAGCATGAAGCAGTCCTTAGCCATGTACTTGCCCTTTGGATGAAAGGGGCATGGCCCGTTCATCACTTTTTGGTATTCGTTATTCCTCGGGGGTCGCGGCCAAGTAGGCTCCACGGTAGCCACCACGTTATCCGACTTCTGCTTGCGGTTGCCGGATTTGTTCTGTGTTGGCTCGTCGTTGTCTTTCTTGTCCTTCTGCCGAGGCTCTTTTTTGTCATCGAGAGCCTGAGCGACCGCGTCGGCCGAGTCGGTGTACTTGTTCGCCATATCAAAAAGAGTCTTGACAGAAGCAGGAGGTTTCCAAGTGAACTTGGCAATGAAAGAGGCATCTTTGACTCCCTCGCGGAAGGCGGCGATGATGACCTCGTCCTTGATCATTGGGATTGAATTCTGCTTCTCAGAAAACCTCTTGATGAACTCGCGAAGAGACTCATTCTCCTTTGGTGCAGCTGATAGAGATCGTGATCGACGTCCTGGAGCTCGTGAGTGAAAGCTGTAACGCCTTCGTCTTTGTGAGGGCTCCGGCTCCTGTTACGTGGTTATATCGCTCGTGGTTGAGGCCGAAGCGTTCATAGTTGTCCTCCTGTTGGCGACGCTCGTCTTCTTCGCGTTCATGGCGCTGAGTGTTAATGGTTTGGCGGAGGTCATGCTGTAGTCGGACTCGAAGATCTTGGTTGGGCCGGTGATCGTACTGGCGGCGCTGCCGTTGTTGTTGTTGGTGTCGTCGAGTGACGTTTGGCACGACTTTTCATGTGGCCGACTAGAGCCAGCCGCTTGGCGTCGTGTTGGCGTAGATGATCCTGCCACCGGAGAACCCGACCGGTTGGTCGACACAATTGTGTCACCCGACTGCTGTTGCTGCTGACAGGCAGCAGCTGTAATCATCGCCTTAATCTTGGCGATAGTCGGGGTGGCCTGGTGATCAGGCCCGAGCTGGAGCGTGCCCAGCAGGGTTGCTGCGGCCACGACATTTTGCTGTGGCATGACGAAGACATCGTGGTCGCCGACTTTGGTCTGGAGAATCTGTTGCTAGGCGGCTCGCCTAGCCTTGCGTAGCCCGTCGTTGCGAGCCTTGCGGTTAGCTTCCTCCTGTTGTCGCTGTCGGCGCGCCTCCTCCTGCTACTCCTCTTGTAGTCGGCGCACCTTAGGGGGTGGTGTTGAAGCCATGAAGATCTCGTGAGGCAGGAGAAAACTCACCAGACTGGAGTCTGAACTAGCGTTCAAACCATTGTCCGACTTGGAGTCGGAATCCAAGTAGTTCATTGGAGTAAGAACAACTCTGACCTCCCTAGATCCAATCTAAAACGACGCTTGGCCATGTCCAAACTGAATCGCAGGAGATCGGGTCTGCCGCATAGGATGTAGGTCTGCGGTGTCGCTGAATCTGCGTGGGAGATTGACGATCCCTCCCCTTCCTAGCCCACCTCATGCTAGCTCAAGGCCTAGCACGAGTCGGACGCCGAAGGAGAGAGTTGTCCCAAAGCTCGGCGAAATTGTAAATCACTGCATTGGATTGATAACTAGTGCAGCGTTTTGTGAGCCGACTGGCGTGGAGTCGACTGGTTTCTCGGCTGGTTGGATTCGATCTGCTTCACCCAAGGTGAGATTGCCGATCTGGTCGGCGATGAAGTCGAGGCTTCCAAAGGTTATTGTGTCTCTAGGGGAGAACTTGCCGCCGTCGACTCTAGTTGCTGGATCCATCGAGCTTGAAGATGTGAAACTCGCTGGAGCCCCTACCTGGTGCGCCAACTGTTGATGTTTTTCACCGGCAATATAACTATAGGGCTACTCGGCAAGGGGAAACTCGGTGGATTGCAAAGGAACACGGAGAGATTTTATACTGGTTCAGGCCCTCGAGGTGAGGTAATACCCTACGTCCAGTTGTGGTGGTATTCCTTTGAGGATTTGTGTTGATCAATGATCTCGTGCCCTTAGGGGGCGCCCTGCCTCCCCTTATATACTAGGGGGCAAGGGTACAAGGTAGGAATCCTAGCCGGATACGGCCAAGGGATTTCCTTCTTAGAGATACATCTTACCCAACTAGGACTGTATATTCTTTTTTGTACAAGGCAAAGTCTACCGGGTGCTACTATATCTCTAACTACAAGACTCAGCCCATCCTCTATCCGAATGGCCCATATGCTTGTGATGAGGTATCCGGGGCCCATGGCCTCCACAGGAGTCCTGTTAGCCATGTCCTTGCTGAGTCGGCCAGGGCGACCTGGAGGTAGTTAGCCATGGCTTTGTGGTCACCTCCAGTAGCTCGGATTGCTAGAGTATACACGGTGAGCCAGGATTCGGGGTTGGTTTTGCCGTCGTATTTCTCGATCCCCGTAGGCTTGAAGCTCGACGTCCAGTCGACGTCCTGTAGCTCGTGGGTGAAAGTTGGAACGCCTTTGTCTTCGTGAGGACTCCGGCTCTGACCGCGGCGGTTGAACCGCTCGTGGTGGAGGCCAAAGCGCTCATGCTCATCCTCCAGTCGGTGGCGCTCGTCCTCTTCGCGTTGACTATGCCGGGCATTGATGTCTTGTTGGAGGTCACATTGTAGATGAACTCGGAGGTCCTGGTTGAACCGGCGATAATTCTGGTGACGCCGCCGATTATTGTTATTGGTGTTGCCAAATATGTTTGCTGTGATTCCTCGCATAGCTGACTTGAGCCAGCCAGCCACCCAGCGTCGTGCTGTTGTAGATGAGCCTACTGCTGGCGAGCCCGACTGGTTGGTCGGTACAAGTGTGTCGCCTGGCTGCTATTGCTGCTGACAGGCTGCAGCTGTAATCATTGCCTTGATCTTGGCGATAGTCGGGGTGGCCTGGTGATCAGGCCTGAGCTGGAGTGTGTCCAGCAGGGTTGCAGCGGCCACGACGTTCTGTTGTGGCGTGATGAAGACGTCATGGTTGCCGACTTTGGTCTGGAGGATTTGCTGCTGAGCGGTTCGCCCAGCCTTGCGTAGCTCGTCGTTGTGAGCCTCGCGGTCAGCCTCCTGATGTTGTCGTAGTCGGTGTGTCTCCTCTTGTACTCGGCGCACCTCCAGCGAGGGGGGGGGGGGGCGGGGGGGCGGTTGATGCCATGAAAATCTCGCGGGGCAGAAGTAAACTTGCCAGACTGGTGTCCGAACCTCTGTTCGAAGCGTTGTCCGACCTGGAGTCAGAATGCAATTAGTTGATTGGAGTAAGGATGACTCTGACCTCCCTAGATCCAATCTGGAGTGGCTTAGAGCCATGTCCAAACTAAAGCCTATAGGATCGGGTTAGCCATGTGGGATGTAGATCTGCGGCGTCGCTGGGTCTACAAGGGAGATTGACGATCTCTCCCCCTCCTAGCCCAACCTGGGCCGGCTCAAGGCCAAGCGCGAGACGAACGCTGAAGGAGAGAGATGTCCCAAGACCTGGCAAGGTGGTAGATCGCCGCAGCAAATCGACGAGGGTGGCTGCAGCGTCTTGTGGGCCGACTGGCGCGGAGTCGGCTGGTTCCTTAGCCAGTTGGATTGGATCTCCGTCAGCCAAGGTGAGATTGCCGAACGTGTTGACGATGAAGTCGAGGCTTCCGAAGGTTATTGTGTCTCCCGGGGAGCACTTGTCGCCGTCGACTCCTGATGTAGGATCCATCGAGATTGCTGGTGTAGATCTCGCCGAAGCCCCTACCTGGCGCGCCAACTGTCGATGTTTTATACCGGCAATATAACTATAGGGCTACTCGGCAAGGGGAAACTCGGTGGATTGCAAAGGAACACAAGGGGATTTTATACTGGTTCAGGCCCTCGATGTGAGGTAATACCCTACGTCCAGTTATGGTGGTATTCCTTTGAGGATTTGTGTCGATGAATGATCTCATGCCCTCAGGGGGTGCCATGTCTCCCCTTATATACTGGGCGGCAGGGGTACAAGGTAGGAATCCCAGCCGGATACGGCCAAGGGATTTCCTTCTTAGAGATACATCTTACCCAGCTAAGATTGTATATTCCTTCTTGTACAAGGCAAAATCTACCAGGTGCTATTATATCTCTAACTACAAGACTCGGCCCATCCTCTATCCGAGTGGCCCATATACTTGTGATGAGGTACCCGGGGCCCATCGCCTCCACAGTTGCCCCTGAGACCTTCATAGTTGAGTCACAGCTAATGCCAAGTGCTCATCCTCCACGGTGAAGATTGCCCGAGTGCATTGCTCCCGAGTACTCTTTGTTCGAGTGTGTCTTCTTCTCGAGTCCTACTTCATGTCAGCTGGTAGCAAGACTATGAAGGGCTTCATGTAGATATATGAATAGTGTACACCGAATAGGTGCACCTATTAGGTGTAGCCCCCGACTTTGTGCTTAATTGTGAAAACAATTAAACATAAAGTCAAAGATCTTTAACCTTGTAGTCTTTCCCGAGTAGTATACTACTGTTATATGAGACTCTTCGGTATCATGTCAACCGGAATATGATTTATAGTCTTGCCGAGTAGCATGCCACTCGTATATGGGACTCTTCAGCTTCATTTCAGCCGAAAAAAGGGTTTATAGTCTTTCCCGAGTGGCGTCCCACTCGGAAGTTAGACTCCTCAGCATCTTGTCAGCTAGAAAAAATATTTATAGTCTCTCCCGAGTAGTGTACTACTCGAAAGTTAGACTTTTTAGCATCATGTCGGCTGGAATAATGTTGCTCATGGCAACTGTTGGCCAAGCATGTAGGCCGAGTACCACTTTATGAAAAATAAATCCATTGCGTGGTTAGGTGTTCTTGAGAGATACATGTGTCCCCAATGTTGATGAAGACCAGCTGATGATCCTTATAAGGATATATCCTCAATACCTGGTGGATAAAACAGATACCCAAACACATGTGTTTAGTAATAAGGCTTTCATGAAACATATCTGTTTACCTCATCGGTTTCTGTTAGCAGCCCCTGTACTGTGATGTTTACACAGCCAGCGTACGGCCCACATTGAGCATGCTACTGTAGAAACTTATATCTTGATGGGCCAGCACCGACTGTGTAGGCCCAAGCCCTTTAGTCGGCACAGGCTCTATAAAGGCTAGGGGAGAGAGAAAAGATTCCTCTATCTTTCCCAAGCGACCAATCGTTTCGTCTTCCCAACTCCGCACCAAAATTTCACCTCCCGCTCCGCTAGGGTTTGCCATTGCTTGCTCTTCCCAATCGAAGCTCGAGTGATTCCGCCTTCCTCTGTCCATTCCATGCCCCCGACCGCATTTCCCCCAAAATTTCTTGTCCCCCCGACCATGCCGAAGGTTCCAGATTTTGCTGGGGCATCGGACGAGGAGTGGCTGACCTCGGATTGCAGCCAGTTGAAGCTAGAGAAGTTTCTGCGGTTGCAAAGCCACGATATCATCCGCTGGCGTCCGGCTAAGGGTGAGTCGGTTCCAAATCCCCAAGCCGGCGAAACTGTCATTTTTGCCTCTTTCTTTGACCGGGGTTTGTTTCTTCCGTCCTCTGTGTTCCTCCGCCGTCTTCTTAGTTTCTACGGATTGGAGTTGGTTAATCTGAATCCCAACTCAATCCTACAAATCTCTATCTTTGTGACTCTTTGCGAGTGCTATCTGGGTGTAGAGCCCCACTTTAATTTCTTCAGACATTTATTCCACATTAAGCCCCAACCCTCCAAAAATAGAGTCCAGGTGATTGTGGGGCTGGCCATTAGTTGAGGGGTGAGATGAAGAAAATTTACATCAATCTTCCTTTGAAATTCTCCTTAAAAGGTTGGCACAAGGAGTGGTTCTATTGTTCTGATCTGGAACCCTCCCTGCCTCCATTCACCGGAAAGCCTCCGGCGGTCTCGCCCAATTGGTCATTAGATCCAACCCTTAAAGAGATGGGCCAAGTGCATTAGTTGCTGGAGAGGTTGGAGAAATTCAAGAAAGCCGGCCTGACCGGTCCCTGGGTCGCCAAGCGCTTCCTGACTCGGTGCATCCAGCCACTCAAGTTGAGGAGTGAATTTTGCTAGGAAAACCAATGGAAGAAAGACCTTGACCGAGAAAGCCAAGAGGTGATTAACCAGCAAAAAGTGACCGAAATATTGTTTACTTATTTTTCCAATGGGGTGATCGAAACCGAGGACACAGAGCACTCCATCGCGGCTTATAGCCGAAACCGGCCTCGTCCCGAGGTAACCCTTGCTTCTCTTCTGTGATGAATGTCTGTAGACATGTATCCATAGTTGCTCAGAGTCGTGCAATGTATATTGTTGAATTGTTTGCAGTGGTGCAAGGATTTTGACGATGACTCCCGTCCGTTGTCGGCCACAAAGTCAAAGAAACGGCTGAGAAGTCCTTCTGCCGCCCATCCTGACTCCAAGAGAGCAGGGAAGAAACCAATTGTGGATCGGGGCAAGGAGAAGGTTGTGAGGCCGAGTGCTGCAGCCGGGGGATTAAGGATAAGGGACCCCCGCTAGGACAGCACCCAAGCCATCAACTCCCAGACTGGGACCAGCGCGGTCGAGCTCAACAACATCGAGCCCAACCCAAGTGCGGCTGAGTACAAGGTCGACCCCGGTGCCGCCAAGTTCCCGAGCGCCCTAGCCGACCACACCGTGAACGGGGCCGACCAGGACAGAAATGCTGTCGCCGACTGCCGTGCCCTCAGGTCCGACAACCAGTAGCCCTCCAGTGCCGCCCTCTGGATCTCCCGGACAGAAGCTCAAGTTCTCCAAGAGGTAGGCCATTCTGGGTCTTCTAAAAATCATGTTCAGTGTTGTAGCACCTTGATGCTTGACTCATTATGCAGGAAGCAGGTCGACATTGATCTTAAGGAAGTCGCGCCGACTGCCCCTGCTGTCGACCCTGCCCCAACCGATCCAGAGCCAGCGAGCACGCCTGCTGAGCCGGCGGTGGCCCCAGTTGCAGAATCTGAGACCACCCCGACTGCAGGGCCGCCGACTCCGGCTGACCAAGGGGCGGTTGCCAAGGCCGCTGTTCTAGTCCCCGAGCTGGCGCCGGTTGTCGAAGCTGCCTCTGCACCTCCTGAACCAGCCCCCGACGCCCCGGAGGCCGTTGAGTTGGGGGCCAAGACCCTGTCGCCATCTTGGTCATCGTCGTCCTCATCATCGTTGTCATTGTCCCTTCCTTCGGACAAACCCAACCTCCCCAGGATCGAGGCCCCCCCGTGCAAATTCCCAAGGATGTTCTGCTGGATGGCGCCCGACAGAACTTCACAGAGCTACAAGGTCGACGAGGTGGCAGCGGAAAAGGAACATGAAGACCTGCTTCAAGCCACAGTCGCCGCATCCCAGGGGATTCGGGTATGGCTTCCATTGTATTGGAATCTTGGTAGTATTTCTTGATGCTTGATTCTGCTTTGGCTTGTTACTCCCCGAGTAGAAGCTTGTCGATCGCTCGGAGAAAATGCACGAAGTGCTAACCCGAATCGCCCCCCAACTCCAAGAATTGGACCAACTCCGGGCCTTGAAAGTTGAAGTGGAGGGGCGCAGCCAGGAGAGGGAATCTTGGCAGAGGGAGGCTGTCACCGAGCTCAGGAGTGAGAATTGGGACCAAGCCAAGAAGATAAGAGGTGAGCCTCCAAAACATTTCTCCCTGACCAAATCCTCAATATATTTCTCCAGTTGTGTTATTTCCTGATTGCCCAGTTGTGTCTTGACTATATCGTCGAGTTCTTGACTAATCTGTCGTGCAGCCCTCGAAGCCGAGCTGAAGACCCGATCGGAGGGAGAAGAACAGCTGAAGGAGGCCGAGAGAGCCGGAGCCAAACTTTAGAAAGATAAGGCCGACCTGACAGGGGCCAAAACCGAGCTTGAGCGAGAGTGGGCTGAGTTGAAGGAGGCCAACGCCAAGCTCGAGAAAGAAAAAACTGAACTGGAGAGGACCATAGCTAGATGGGAGGCCGACTACGACAGTAAGTCTCCCTTCTGACGATGATCTTAACCAATCCATTAATTACTCCATCTGCAGCTTTACCTAACAAGTTTACTTGTCGGTGAACCTGGGTAGCTGCTAGAGCCAATTCCCAAGCCCAATTTCAGGCTTACGCAGAGGAGATAAGGGTGGTGAAGGAGTCACGAGAGGCTCTCCTGGGATCCGTGAGAGGGCTCCTTGACATCATGGATCCTCACCCCGTGGGAACCAGCTGCAGCTCGATCGCCCAAGTAGAGGTGCGCCTTGAGGATGCACCGAGTGCCCTAAAGAGGTACTCAGATGAGCACGTCATTGTCGGTGTAGCCCGAACCCTGGCAATGTCCAAGTCCATCTACCCAAGGGCAGATGTTGAAGTCATTGGGGAGGGGTTTGCCAAGGAGACAACTCCTGAGGAGGCGCTGGAGCTGATAGCCCAGGCGAGGCAGAATGCAGAGATTATCACCCGAGACCTGGATCTATAAAAACAATACATCATGCAGTTGGTGTATTCTGGATTTTTGTAAGGACATGTGTAAATATATGTGCAATGCCGCCAAGCTTTAGACTATTACTCAGTTGTCATTAGCTTTACTCGACCATATAGCCTACACCGAGTTGATCTATAGGAACTTAATAAAAACATTCACCGCAGAAAGCTGTACTCGGGCAGACATAGGAAAGTCATAGTAAAACTTCATAACTTAAGTAGAATAGGCTTGTATATTATTGACAAAGCACATATAATACATGCAACCCTCGACTCACTACTCGATTGAAACAAGCAGTGTAGTGAGTTAGAGAAAAAAACTGTACACATGAAATTTGTAAAACTCAGGTATAGAAAGGACGTAGCTAATCTATATTCCATGAGTTGCTGATGAGGGCACCGTCTTCGGTCTTTAGTCGGTAGGCGCCTGGCCACGTGACCTCGGCTATGATGAATGGCCCTTCCCAGATTGGGGATAGTTTGTGCCTATCTTTGGTGGTTTGTATTTTTCTCACAACGAGGTCTCCGACCAAAATGGCGCGGCCATGGACATTGCGATTGTGGTAGCGACGCAGGCTTTGAAGATACCTTGCTGACTGGATTGTTGCGATATCCCTCACTTCTTCCAACTGATCTAGTTCGACGAATCGGGTATTGTTGGAGATGTTTTCTGAGTAAGCCCGAACTCGCGGAGAGTCAAACTCTAACTCGGTTGGTAGCACAGCCTTTGCACCGTAGACTAGAAAGAAAGGGGATTGCCCTGTTGCTCAACTGACAGTGGTTCTGAGAGACCAAAGCACAGATGGGAGCTCTTGGACCCACCGGCCCGCGTATGGTTGTAGTCGATCGAATATCCTGGCCTTGATACCTCGTAAGACCATACCATTGGCTTGTTCAACCTGCCCGTTGCTCCGCGGGTGTGCCACAGATGCGTAGCAGATCTTGATGCTAAAATCGTCACAGAAATCTTGAAACACGTCGCCCATGAACTGAGTGCCGTTGTCAGTGATGATGCGGTTAGGGACTCCGAATCGGTACAATATACTCATGATGAAGTCCTTTGCTCGTGCCGCTGTTATGGTTGCAACGGGTTTGGCCTCAATCCACTTGGTGAATTTATCCACTGCGACGAACAAGTATGTGAACCCTCCTGGCGCTTTCTTGAAAGGCCCGACCATGTCAAGCACCCATACTGCAAAGGGCCAAGAGATTGGGATTGTTTGGAGTTCTTGGGCTGGGAGATTTGTTTGTCTTGCGTAGAACTGGCAACCCTCACATGTGTGAACAATGTCTTTTGCATCTGTTACTGCTGTTGGCTAGAAAAATCCCTACCGGTAAGCCTTTCCGACTAACATCCTGGATGCGGCGTGGTTTCCACATATGCCCGAGTGGATTCTCTGATGACTAAGAAACTTTTGCTTCGATGTTTGATTCGTTCGGCTTCACTGCGATCTTCTGGGAGTTCATCGTCCAAGAGGAATTTGAGAACAGGAGTCTGCCAATCTTGACATATGTGTAGCACCTTGTTTGTAGCCGGGGTAGGTTCGCCTCCCGACTGCACTGGTACTGGTTTCTTCTTGACTGATGGTTCCATGTTTGCCAACTCATCTGCAACATCGTTGTATGTTTGCCAACTCATATGCAACATCGTTTTATTGTTGTAGGACATGCGTTATCTCCAGCCCATCGAACTTGTTTTCCAGCTTGCGGACCTCCTGACAATATGCCGCCATGGTATCGTCGAGACATGTCCAATCCTTCATGACTTGGTTTACCATGAGTTGAGAATCCTCGCGCACAACCAGTCGATGTATGCCGAGTGATATAGCAATGCGGAGCCCATGGACAAGTGCCTCGTACTCAGTGACGCTGTGGGAAGCCGGGAAGTGAATTTGTAGAACGTACTCGAGTTTTTCACTGGTGGGCGACGTCAGTACGATGCCAGCCCCGGCGCCACCGATCCGTAGAGAACTGTTGAAGTACATTGTCCAGTACTCTAGCTTCGCTGTTGATGTGGGCATTTGAACTTCCGTCCACTCGGCCACGAAGTCGGCTAGAGCTTGTGATTTGATTGCTGTCCTTGGCTGAAAAATGATGTCCAACGCCATCAACTCAAGCGCCCATTTAGCAATTCGGCTGGTGGCCTCGCGGTTATGTAGGACGTCCCTGAGTGGGAGTGATGTGACCATCGTGACTTGATCTGCTTGGAAATAGTGCACCAGCTTCCGGACAGTGATGAGTAGGCCATAGAGCAGCTTCTACACCTACGGATATCTCCTCTTCGAGTCGGCAAAGACCTTGCTGACAAAGTAGACTGGCCTTGGAACTTTGTGGATGTGACCCTGTGCCGGTCGCTCGACCACCAACACCGTGTTGACTACCTAAGTAGTCGCCGCTAGGTATATCATTAGCGGTTCTTGGGGCATGGGTGACGCCAACACGGGGGGTGATGTGAGAAATTGCTTGAAGTCTTTGAAGGCTTGCTGGGCTTTGGGGGTCCACTGGAAATTGTCCACTTTCTTCAATAACTTGAAAAAGGGCATGCCCCGTTCGCCCAGTCGGGAAATAAACCGGCTGAGTGCCGCCATGCAGCCTATTAGCTTCTAGACGTCCTTCTGGTTAGTCGGGGGAGCCATGTTCATAACTACGTTGACTTTCTCCGGGTTGGCCTCGATGCCGCGATGCGAAATGATAAAGCCGAGTAACTTGCCGGATGGCACACCGAAGGCGCACTTTTCCGGGTTCAACTTCATCTTGAATCTTCGAAGATTGTGGAAGGTTTCTTCCAGGTCAGCGATGAGGTCTTCTTTGGACTTGGTCTTGATCACCACGTCGTCGATGTAGGCCTCCACGTTGCACCCGATCTGATTGCGTAGACACCGCTAGATTGCCCGTTGATATGTTGCTCTAGCGTTTTTCAAACCGAACGGCATAGTGATGTAGCAATACACTCCAAATGGCGTGATAAAAGATGTCTTTAAGCAGTCCTCCTCCTTTAGGCTAATTTGGTGGTATCCCGAGTAACCGTCGAGAAAACTGAGAAGGTCGCACCCTGTAGTTGAATCTACCACCTGGTCTATTCTTGGTAAACCAAATGGGTCCTTGGGGCATGCCTTGTTGAGATCGGTGTAGTCAATGCACATGCGCCATTTACCGTTTTTCTTCCGAACCAAAACAGGGTTTGCCAGCCTATCCGGGTGATAGACCTCTTTGATGAACCTGGCTGCGAGAAGCTTGGTTATCTCCCCCTGAATAGCATCTTTACGGTCTTGAGCGAAGCGCCGCAGCCGTTGCTTGACTGGCTTGGCGTCTGTCTTCACGTTGAGGACGTGCTCGATCACCTCCCTTGGTACGCCCGGCATGTTAGACGGTTTCCACGCGAAGATATCCTTGTTGGCTTGGAGGAAGGTGACGAGCGTGTCTTCCTATTTGGGGTCGAGTCCGGTCCTGACTAGAGCAGTCTTGGAGGGGTCGGAAGGGTCCAGGGGATCTTCTTTGTGTCTGAGTCTGCTGAAATTCCTGACTTTGCTGCTTTTTTGGCCAAAACTGGGTCTTCCTCGACTTCTGCTGGATGGCTTGCCGAATGCTGTCGCGCCCGACTATCGCCTCTTGTGATTGAGCCAATTCACAACTCTCCTTGTCGCAGGTGAAGGCTTGCTTGACATCGCTGCGGAGGGAGAGGACTCCTGCTGGCCCTAGCATCTTGAGCACCATATATGTATAGTGCGGTATCGCCATGAACTTGGAGAGTGCTGGTCGTCTGAGTATCGTGTGGTACGCAGTCTCGAAGTCGGCGACCTCAAAGCAGATCTTTTCCGTGCAGAAGTTATCTCGCGTGCCGAAGGTGACTGCCAAGGTAATCTGCCCGAGTGGTGTTGAAGACAGGCCGAGAATTATCCCGTGGAAGGGCACCGTACTCGGCCACAGATCTGAACGAGGAATCTTCATCTCATCCAAAGTCTTGGCGAATAGGATGTTGAGCGCGCTGCCTCCGTCTATGAGAACCTTCTTCAACTTAATGTTCTTGATGACTGGGTCCAGGACAAGTGGATAGCGTCTCGGGTGCGAAACCCGATCTGGATGATTAGCACAGGTGAATATGATAGACGTTTCTGGCTAGCGCAGATATTGGGGGGCGTCTGCTGTAGAGATTGCATTGACGTCGCGTGCTGTTAGCTTCTACTTGTGCTTAGACTCATACACAGACGGCCCTCCGAAGATGTGGTTGAGTTCAGCCTGGGGATCTTGAAAATCGTCGGCCGGGTCTTGGTCTGGCTTGTTTTTACTCTTGTCGGCGCCAGATGATGAAGCCTGCTCGGAAGCGAACTTCTTGAGCATGAAGCAGTCTTTGGCCGTGTGCTTGCCCTTGGGGTGAAAGGGGCATGGCCCGTTCATGACCTTCTGATAGTCGTTGTTCCGTTGGGGCCGTGACTTAGTTCGCTCCATGTTAGCCTCCACGTTGTCCGACTTCCGCTTGCGGTTGTCGGACTTGTTCTGTGATGGCTCGTTGTCAGCTTTCGCCTTCTGGTCCTTCTGCCAGGACTCCTTCTTCTCGTCGAGGGCCTTGGCAACCACTTCGGCCTAGCCGGAGTATTTGTTTGCCATGTCAAAAAGAGCTTGGACGGACAATGGTGGCTTCCAAGTGAACTTTCCAATGAACGGGGCGTCCTTTACTCCCTTGCGGAAGGCGGCGATGACGGCCTCATCCTTGATCATTGGTATTTTGTTGCACTTCTCGGAGAACCTTTTGATAAAGTCACGTAGAGACTTGTTCTTCTTCTGGTGCACTTGACATAGATCATGCTCGGAAGACGGCCTCTCATAGGTCCCTTGAAAGTTAGCTATGAACCGCTCCCTGAGTTCTCCCCAGGAACCGATCGACCGCCTCGGGAGCCTTGTTAGCCATGTCCTCGCCGAGTCAGCTAGTGCGACAGGGAGGTAGTTAGCCATGGCTTTGTGGTCACCACCAGCAGCTCGAATTGCCAGGGTGTATACAGTGAGCTAGGACTCGGGGTTGGTTTTGCCGTCGTATTTCTCGATCCCCGTAGGCTTGAAGCCCGATGGCCAATCGACGTCCTGAAGCTCGTGGGTTAAAGCTGGAATGCCTTCGTCTTCATGAGGGCTCCGGCTCCGATCATGGCGGTTAAACCACTCGTGGTGAAGACCGAAACGCTCGTTCTGATCCTCCAGTCGGCGGCGCTCTTCTTCTTCGCGTTGCCGGCGCCGGGTGTTAATGTCGTGTTGGAGGTCGCATTGTAGACGAACTCGGAGGTCTTGGTTGGGCCGGCGATCTTACTGGTGATGCTGCCAGTTGTTGTTGTTAGTGTCACCGAGTGATGTTTCACATGATTCCTCGTGTGCCCGACTAGTGCCAGCTGCCTGACGTCGTGCTGACGTAGATGATCCTGCCACCGGAGAACCCGACCGGTTGGTCGGAACATGTGTGTCGCCTGACAACTGTTGCTGCTGACAGGTAGCAGCTGTAATCATCGCCTTGATCTTGGCGATAGTCGGGGTGGCCTGGTGATCTGGCCCGAGCTGGAGCGTGTCCAGCAAGGTTGCAGCAGCCACGACGTTCTGTTGTAGCGTGATGAAGATGTCATGGTCGCCGACTTTGGTCTGGAGAATCTGTTGCTGGGCGGTTTGCCCAGCCTTGCGTAGCCCATCGTTGCGAGCCACGCAGTCAGCTTCCTCCTGTTGTTGTAGTCGGCATGCCTCCTCCTACTGCTCCTCTCGTAGTTGGCGCACCTCGGGTGGTGGTGTTGAAGGCATGAAGATCTCGTGGGGCAGGAGAAAACTCGCCAGACTAGAGTTCGAACTAGTGTTCGAACCGTTGTCCGACTCGGAGTCAGAGTCCGAGTAGTTCATCAGTGTAAGAACGACTCCGACCTCCCTAGAACCAATCTGAAACGGCGCTTGGCCGTGTCCAAACTGAATCACAGGATATCGGGTTTGCCGTGTAAGACATGGATCCGTGGCTTCACCGAATCTGTGTGGGAGATTGACGATCTCTCCCCTTCCTAGCCCAACCCGGGCTGGCTCAAGGCCTAGTGCGAGTCGGACGCCGAAGGAGAGAGTTGTCCCAAAGCTTGGTGGAGATGAAGATTGCTGCGTTAGATTGATGATAGCTGGTGCAGCGTCTTGTTAGCCGACTGGCATGGAGTTGGCTGGTTCCTCGGCCAATTGGATTGGATCTGCGTCGGCCAAGGTGAGATTGCTGATCTGGTCGGTGATGAAGTCGAGGCTTCCGAAGGTTATTGTGTCCCCCGGGGAGAACTTGTCGCTGTCGACTCCTGATGTAGGATCCATCAAGATTGCTGGTGTAGATCTCGCCGAAGCCCCTACCTGGCGTGCCAGCTGTCGATGTTTTATACTGGCAATATAAGTATAGGGCTACTCGGCAAGGGAAAACTCGATGGATTGCAAAGGAACACAAGAGAATTTTATACTAGTTCAGGCCCTCGATGTGAGGTAATACCCTACGTCCAGTTATGGTGGTATTCCTTTGAGGATTTGTGTCGATCAATGTTCTCCTGCCCTCAGGGGGCGCCCTGCCTCCCCTTATATACTGGGGGGCAGGGGTACAAGGTATGAATCCCAGCCAGATACGGCCAAGGGATTTCCTTCTTAGAGATACATCTTACCTGGCTAAGATTGTATATTCCTTCTTGTACAAGGCAATGCTATTATATCTCTAACTACAAGACTCGGCCCATCCTCTATCCGAGTGGCCCATATACTTATGATGAGGTACCCGGGACCCATGGCCTCCACACTATTCGACATGGCAAACAAGTACGCCGACTCGGCCGATGCTATTGCTGAGGCCCTCAATGACAACAAGGCCCCTTGATAGAAGAAGCAAAAGGACACCGACGACGTCGTCCCGACTAAAGCTGGGAATCACAAACGCAAGTCAGACGGCTTCATTGTGGCAGTTGGTCACAACCGTCTTCGACCTTCAACAACTAGAGATTATCAGAACAACAAGTGACATGCTCGGGGGCTCAAAAGCCCAAACGCAAGGATGGCATCCCCACTCCCGAATACCGAGAAGCTAAGTCACTTCCTGATAAATATTTCCTCACTCGGCCTCGCCAGTGCCGTAGCCGCTTACACCTAATAGGTGTACAAGCTGCACATTTATTTTTTCTGTTTTTGCTCTTAATGATTGCAAAAGTACTCGAGTAGCATAAATTCCGATCCGTGAAACTTTGCTCCATGAAAGACGAACTCAAGTCACCCAAAACGTGTGTCTGGGAAAGAGCCATGAGCCAACTCCTGATGCTAGGGGGTTATGACTAGTCGGGCAGAGTGCTTAAACGTAAGGGGTCAACTACTTGGGGAAATTAATATCAAAAAAAGAAAGAACATGTATTTACATCTATTGTAAAATACATTTTGTTCAGGTGACTGTTTTCAACATCAGATGCTACTCATCTGATATGTTTATAATGCAGGGCCAGTTCTGGATACGCGTGACAGGAATTCAGGGCTACGAGACTATCTCCTACGCTCGGGCGCTGGACCAGTCTGCCAAGATACACTTGGAGTTCGACGCTTGAAGGATCACTCGGAATGCTCCATGAGGGCTACTGACCGAGTACTTGCACCAGTCGGGATGTCATCTTCCCTGGCTACATTCCATGTGGGCTAAAAATTGACCTCCGGCGCCAATCGGAGCTCAGGTACCACTCCACTCAGTTGGGTATGCCCCATGAGGGTTGCCAGCCGAATCCTATGCTAATGCAAGATTTGGGTACCTTATTCGGCTAATATAACCGACCTCCGGTGCCAGTCAGGGCTTGTGTACCACTCGGCTAAGTAGGGTATGCCCCATGAGGGTCGCCAGCCGAATCCTATGCTAATGCTAGGTTCGGGTACCTTATTTGGTTACAACTCAGTTAGGTAGGGTACGCCCCATGAGGGTCGCCAGCCGAATCTTGTGCTAATGCATGGTTCGAGTACCTTATTTGGCCATAACTCTGTTGGATAGGGTACGCCCCATGAGGGTCGCCAGCCAAATCCTATGCTAATGCAAGGTTTGGGTACCTTGTTCGGCTTTACTGAAGTCAGAAGAGACCTACATTGTCAAAGCGCATCCGAAGTTCTCATGCACTGTGTCACACCTGAAGAGGGAAAGCAGATCCTACGATATACCCACTTGGGCATTTGTGACAACCATGCGTCATCCAGAACATAAGTCGGAAAGGCTTGCGAGCAAGGAATCTTCTAGCTGATTGCGGCTACCGATGCCAAAAAACTCATCCTGACATGTGAGGGATGTTGGTTTTATAGGGCTACACTAGGTAGGTTGGTTTAGGCCGGCTTATTCGGTAGCACACTCCAAGATATGAGTTTTTACAGTAGCACGCTCGATATGGGCTGCTCGCAGGCTGTGTTAAAATCACAGTGCCGGTGCTACCAACAGAAACCGATTGGGTAATCAGATATGCTTCTTGAAAGCCTAATTGCTGAACACATGTGTTCAGGTATCTGTATTATTCACTAGGTATTGAGGATATATCCTTATAAGGATCTGTGGAGGCCATGGGCCCCGGGTACCTCATGACAAGCATATGGGCCACTCGGACAGAGGATGGGCTTAGCCTTGTAATTAGAGATATAGTAACTCCCGGCGGACTTTGCCTTGTACGATAAGGAATATACAGTCCTAGTTGGGTACGTTATATCTCTAAGAGGAGATCCCTTGGCTATAATCCAGCTAGGACTCCTACCTTGTACCCCTGTCCCCCAGTATATAAGGGGAGACAGGGCGTCCCTTGAGGGCATACAAAGATTCACCAGAATCATACTTCCTCAAAGGAATACACCACAACTGGACGTAGAGTATTACCTCTCATTGAGGGCCTGAACTAGTATAAACCTTCTCTGTGTTCCTTTGCAATCCACTGAGTTTCCATCAGCCGACTAGCCCCATATTCATATTGCCAGTGTAAAACATTGACAGTTAGCGCGTCAGGTAGAGGCTCTGGTGAGATCCACATCTACAAGCTCGATGCATCCAACAACAGGAGTCGATGGCGGCAAATTCTCCCCTGGAGACACAATAACTTTCGGAAGCCTCGACTTCGTCATCGACTAGATCGGCAATCTCACCTTGGCAGACGCAAACCTGATCCAACCAGCCAAGGAACTAGCCGACTCCATGCCAGTCGGCCCACAAGACGCTGCAGCTACCCTCACCGATCTGCTGCAGCAATCTACCACATGTCTGGGTCTTGGGACAACTCTCTCCTTTGGCGTCCGACTCGCGCTAGGCCTTGAGCCGACCCGGGTCGGGCTAGGAAGGAGAGAGATCATCAATCTCCCGTACAGACCCGGCAACGCCGTGGGTCTACATCCCACGCGGTTGACCCGATCCTCTATGCTTCTATTTGGACGTGGCTCAGAGCCACTCCAGATTGGATCTAGGGAGGTCGGAGTCGTCCTTACTCTGATCAACTACTCGGACTCCGACTCCAACTCGAACAACAGTTTGAACAACAATTCGGACAGCAGTCTAGTGAGTTTCCTTCTGTCCCGAGAGATCTTCATGGCTTCAACCCCTCCACTGGAGGTGTGCCGACTACAAGAGGAGCAACAAGAGGAAGCATGCCGACTATGGCAATAGGAGGAGGCCGATCGCGAGGCTCGCAACGATGAGCTACGCAGGGCTGGGTGAACCGCTCAGCAACAGATCCTCCAGACACGAGTCAGCAACCATGACATCTTCGTCATGCCTCAGCATAACGTCGTGGCCGCTGCAACCCTGCTGGACACACTCCAACTCGGGCCTGATCACCAGGCCACCCCATCGATAGCCAAGATCAAGGCGATGATCACAGCTGTTGCCTGTTAGCAGCACTAGCAATCGGGTGAAACACTTATATCGACCAACTAGTCGGGTTCTCCAGCGGCAATCTCATCCACATCTGCACGACACCGGGCGGCCGGCTCAAGTCAGTTGCATGAGGAGTCACGGAAAACATCACTCGGCAACACCAACAACAACAATCGACGGCGTCACCAGAACGATCACCGGTTCAACCAAGACCTTCGAGTCCGTCTACAACATGATCTCCGCCACAACATTAACGCTCAGCGCCGTGAACGCAAAGACGACGTGCACCGCCGACTGGAGGATGAGTACGAGCGCTTCGGTTTCCACCACGAGCGGTTTAACCGCCGCGGTACGAGCCAGAGCCCTCACGAAGATGAAGGCGTACTAGCCTTCACCCTAGAGCTACAAGACGTCGAATGGCCGTCTAGCTTCAAGCCTACAGGAATCGAGAAATACGACGGCAAAACTAATCCCGAGTCCTGGCTCACCGTATATACTCTGGCAATTTGAGCTGCTGGAGGTGACCACAAAGCCATGGCTAACTACCTCCTTATCTCCCTGGCCGACTCAGCGAGGACATGGCTAATAGGGCTCCCATGGTGATCAATCGGCTCCTGGGGGGAACTCCGGGAATGCTTTATAGCCAACTTCAAGGGGACATACGAGCAGCCGTCTTCCGAGCACGATCTCAATCAGCTCCACCAGAGGAAGAACGAGTCTCTGCGTGAGTTCATCAAAAGGTTCTCTGAGAAGCGTAATTCGATTCCCATGATCAAGGATGAGGTCATCATCGCCGCCTTCCGCAAGGGAGTCAAGGACGCCCTGTTCATCGCGAAGATCACTCGGAAGCCACCAACATCTGTCAGGGCCCTCTTTGACATGGCGAACAAGTATGCCGACTCAGCAGAGGCGGTCACCGAAGCTCTCAATGAAAAGGAGTCTCGGCAGAAGGACCAAAAGGCGAAAGCTGATAACGAGCCATCACAGAACAAATTTGGCAGCCACAAGCGGAAGTCGGATAATGAGGTGGCCAATGTGGAGCGCACTCGGTCGTGGCCCCCAAGGAACAACGAGTACCAGAAGGTTATGAACGGGCCTTGCCCCTTCCATCCCAAGGGCAAGCACGTAGCCAAGGACTGCTTCATGCTCAAAAAGTTTGCCTCTGAGCAGACTTCATCGTCTGGCATCGACAAGGACAAAGACAAGCCAGACTTGGGCCTAGCCAATGACTTCTAAGATCCCCAGGCTGAGTTCAACCACATCTTCGGAGGGTCATCTGCTTACGAGTCCAAGAGAAAGCAGAAGCTAACGGCATGCGACGTCAACACGGTCTCTACAGCAGATGCTCCCCATTATTTGCACTGGTTAGAGATGTCCATCACATTCAACCGTGCGGATCACCCAAATTGGGTTTCACACCCGGGACGCTATCCACTCGTCCTGGACCCGGTCATCAAGATTATCAAGCTGAAGAAGGTCCTGATAGATGGTGGCAGCGCGCTCAACATCCTCTTCGCCAAGACTCTAGATGAGATGAAGATTCCTCGTTCGGAACTACGGCCGAGTACGGCGCCCTTCCATGGGATAATTCTCGGACTGTCTTCAACCCCCCTTGGACAGATAACATTACCGGTCACCTTTGGCACGTGGGATAACTTCTGCACAACAAACATCTGCTTCGACGTCGCCGACTTCGAGACCGTGTACCATGCGATACTTGGACGACCAGCGCTCGCCAAATTCATGGCGATACCGCACTATACCTACATGGTGCTCAAGATGCCTACACCAGCAGGAGTCCTCTCCCTCCGCAGCGACGTCAAGCAAGCCTTCACCTGCGACAAGGAGAGCTACGAGTTGGCTCAATCACAAGAGGCGGCAGTCGGACGCAACAGCATTCAGCAGGCCATCACAACTGAAGTCGAGGATGATCAAGTTCCAACAAAAAACCAGCGAAGTCAGGAATTTCAGCGGACTCTGACACGAAGAAGATCTCCCTGGACCCTTCCGACCCCTCCAAGACTGCTCTAGTCGGGACCGGACTCAACCTCAAATAGGAAGACGCGCTCATCACCTTCCTCCAAGCCAATAAAGATATCATCGCATGGAAACCGTCCGACATGCCGGGCGTACCAAGGGAGGTGACTGAGCACACCCTCAATGTCAAGACAGATGCCAAGCCAGTCAAGCAACAGCTACGGTGCTTTGCACAGGACCGGAAGGATGCTATACGGGAGGAGATAACCAAGCTCCTTGCAGTCGGGTTCATCAAAGAGGTCTACCACCCGGACTGGCTGGCAAACCCAGTCCTGGTCCGGAAGAAAAATGGTAAATGGCGCATGTGCGTCGACTACACTGATCTCAACAAGGCGTTCCCAAGGATCCATTCGGTCTACCAAGAATAGATCAGGTGGTGGACTCAACTGTGGGGTGTGAACTTCTCAGCTTTCTCAACTGTTACTCGGGATACCACCAAATCAGCCTGAAGGAGGAGGACTGCCTAAAAATGTCTTTCATCAGGCCGTTTGGCGCATATTGCTACATCACTATGCCGTTCGGTTTGAAAAACGCTGGAGCAACGTATCAACGAGCAATTCAGCGGTGTCTACACACTCAGATCGGGTGCAACGTGGAGGTCTACGTCGACGATGTGGTTATCAAGACCAAGTCCAAAGAAGACCCCATCGCTGACCTGGAAGAAACCTTCCAAAATCTTCGAAGATTCAAGATGAAGTTGAACCTGAAAAAGTGCGCCTTCGGTGTGCCATCCGGCAAGCTACTCGGCTTCATTGTATCACATCGCGGCATCGAGGCCAACCCGGAGAAAGTCAATGCAATCATGAACATGGCACCCCCGACTAGCTAGAAGGACGTCCAGAAGCTGACAGGCTGCATGGCGGCACTCAGCCGGTTTATCTCTCGACTGGACGAACGGGGCATTCCCTTTTTCAAGCTATTGAAGAAAGAAGACAATTTCTAATGGACTCCTGAAGCCCAACAAGCCTTCGAAGACTTCAAAAAATTTCTCACATCACCACCTGTGTTGGCATCACCTATGCCCCAGGAGCCATTAATGTTGTATCCGGCGGCAACCAATCAAGTAGTCAGCACGGTGTTGGTGGTCGAGCAATCCGAACAGAGTCACATTGAAAAAGTTCAACGGCCAGTCTACTTTGTCAGCGAGGTCCTTGCCAACTCGAAGATGAGATACCCGCAGGTCCAGAAGCTGCTCTACGGCCTACTTATTACTGTCCACAAGCTGGTGCACTATTTCCAATCGCACCAAGTCATGGTGGTCACATCGTATCCACTTGGGGACGTCCTGCATAACCGCGAGGCCATCGGTCGAATCGCTAAATGGGTGCTCGAGTTGATGCCGTTCAACATCACCTTTCAGCCACAGACAGCAATCAAATCACAAGCTCTAGCCGACTTCGTGGCCGAGTAGACAGAAGTTCAGATGCCTACATCAATAGTGAAGCTAGAGTACTGGACAATGTACTTCGACGGTTCTCTAAGGATCGGTGGCGCTGGGGCCGGCGTCGTACTGACATCCCCTACCAGCGAAAAACTCAAGTATGTTCCCCAGGTCCACTTCCTAGCTTTCCACAATGTTGCCGAGTACGAGGCACTCATTCACGGGCTCCACATCGATATATCACTCGGCATCCGCTGAGTGGTTGTGCGAGGAGACTCTCAACTCGTGGTGAACCAAGTCATGAAAGACTAGACATGTCTCGATGATACCATGGCGGTGTATGTCAGGAGGTCCGAAAGCTAGAAAACAAGTTCGATGGGCTAGAGATAACACATGTCCTACAACAATACAACGATGCTGCAGACGAATTGGCCAACATTGGATCCAAGAGAGAAGTGGTCCCGACTGGGATCTTTGTCGAGCAACTCATGGAGCCGTCAGTCAAGAAGAAACCAGTGCCAGAGCAGTCGGGAGGCGAACCTACCCTGGCAATAGACGAAGTACTGATCATATCCCAAGATTGGCGGACTCCTGTTCTCAAATTCCTCCTAGACGATGAACTCCCAGAAGATCGCATTCAAGCCGAACAAATCAAACATTGAAGCAAAAGCTTCCTAATCGTCGAAGAAGACCTGTACCGAAGAAGTGCATCCGGTGTCCTTATGCACTATGTCACCACCGAGAAGGGCAAGCAGATTCTGCAATCGATCCACTCGGGCATATGTGGCAACCACGCCGCATCCAGGATCTTAGTCGAAAAGGTTTACCGGTAGGGATTTTTCTGGCCAACAGCAGTGACAGATGCAAAAGACATTGTTCGCACATGCGAGGGTTGTCAGTTCTATGCAAGACAAACAAACCTCCCTGCCCAAGAACTCCCAACTATACGAATCTCTTGGCCCTTTGCAGTATGGGGGCTTGACATGGTCGGGTCTTTCAAGAAAGTGCTAGGAGGGTTCTCACATTTATTCGTTGCAGTGGACAAGTTCATGAAGTGGGTTGAGGCAAAACCCGTTGCTACCATAACAGCGGCACGAGCAAAGAACTTCGTCATGAGTATATTATACCGATTTGGGATTCCTAACCGCATCATAACGGACAACGGTACTCAGTTCACGGGCGGCGTCTTTCAAGATTTCTGTGAGGACTTCGGCATCAAGATCTGTTATGCATCTGTGGCACACCCACGGAGCAATGGACAGGTTGAGCATGCCAATGGCATGGTCTCACAAGGCATCAAGACAAGGATATTCGACCGACTACAACCATACGCGGGCTGGTGGGTACAAGAACTCCCATCCGTTCTCTGGTCTCTCAGAACCATGGTTAGTCGGGCAACTAGGCAATCCCCTTTCTTTCTAGTCTACGGTGCCGAGGCTATGCTACCAACCGAGTTAGAGTTCGGCTCTCCGCGAGTTCGGGCTTACTCAGAAGACATCTCAAACAACACCCGATTGGTCGAACTAGATCAGTTGGAGGAAGCGAGGGAGGCCACAATAATCCAGTCGGCATGGTATCTACAAGGCCTGTGTCATTACCATAATCGCAATGTCCATGGCCGCGCCTTTTTAGTCGGGGATCTCGTCTTGAGAAAAATACAAACCACCAAAGACAGGCATAAACTATCCCCAATATGGGAAGAGCCATTCATTATCACAGAAGTTACACAGCCAGGCGCCTATTGACTGAAGACTGGAGACGGTGCCCTCGTCAGCAACTCATGGAATATAGAATAGCTACGTCCTTTCTATACCTGAGTTTTATACTTTCCCATGTGTACAGTTTTCCTCTAACTCACTACGCCGCTTGTTCCAACTGAGTAGTGAGTCAGGGGCTGCATGTATTATGCGTGCTTCGTCAATAATATACGAGCCTATTTTACTTAAGTTATGAAGTTTTTCAACGACTTTGTTATGTTTGCCCGAGTACAGCTTTCTGCGGTGAACAATTTTATCAAGTTCCTATAGACTAACTCGGTGTAGATTACATGGTCGGTTAAAGCTAATGATAACGAAGTTAGAACTTAAAGCTTGGCGGCATTGCACATATATTTACACATGTCCCTACAAAAATTTATATACACTGACTGCATGAAGGATTTTTCTTACATATCCAGGTCTCGGGTGATCACCTCTGCAGTCGGCCTCTCCATGGCTATCAACTCCAGTGCCTCCTCAGGTGTCGTCTCCTCGGCGAACCCCTCTCTGATGGCTTCAATGTCTGCCTTGGGGTAGATTGACTTGGCCATCGCCAGGGTTTGGGCCACGCCAACCACAATGAGCTCGTCCGAGTACCTTTTCAAGATACTCAGGGCTTCATTAAGGCGCACCTACACCTGGGAGATCGTGTTGGAGCTAGTTCCCACATAATGAGGGTCCATTACGTCAAGGAGCCCTTTCACGGACTTGGCAAGGATCTCCTGTGACTCCTTGATGACTTCTATCTCCTCTGCAAAAGCCTGAAATTGGATCTGGGCATTGGCTCTAGCGGCTACCTGGGTTCATCGACAAGTAAACTTGTTAGGCAAGACTGCAGCAGAGTACTTCATGGATTGGTTAAGATCATTGTTAGAGCAGAGACTTACTTTCGTAGTCAGCCTCCCATTTGGCTTTGGTCTTCTCCAGTTCAACCTTTTCCTTTTTGAGCTTGGCGTTGGCCTTCTTCAAGTCAGCCTTCTCTTTCTCAAGCCTGGCCTTGGCCCTTTCCAAGTCGGCCTTGTCTTTCTCAAGCTCGGCCTTGGCCCTCTCGGCCTCCTTCAGCTTGGATTCCCCCTCTGTTTGGGTCTTCAACATTGCAGCCAAGACACAACTGGGTAGTCGGGAAACAACATAGCTGGAGAAATATACTAAGGGCCCAGTCAGGAAGACGTATTCGGGAGACTTACTTCCAATCTTCTTGGCTTGGTCCCAATTTTTGTCCCTGAGCTGATTAACGGCTCCTTTTAGCCAAGACTCCCTCTCCTGGCTACGCCGTTCCAATTCGGCCTTTAAGGCCTGGAGTTGGTCCAATTGTTGGAGCTAGGGGGCAAGCTGGGTCAGGACCTTGTTCATTTGCTCCGAGCGGTCGACGATTTTCTGCTCAGAGCAAAAACAGAGCAAAGCAGAGTTAAGCATCAGAACATCCAAACAGGGAAGACTGACAAGAGCCTGTCATGGCAAAGATCATACCTGAATTCCCAGGGACGCGGCAATCGCGGCGCGAAGCAAGACTTCACGCTCCCTCTCTACTATAGCTTTGTCAAGCACATACTTCTTCGCTATCCCATCGGGAGTCATCCAACGAAAGGTTCTCAGGAGCCTGCGGGGGGGAGCTTCAAGCCTGGGAAGGTCTGGCCTTTCTGAAGACGACGACGATGATGGCGACAAGGACGGCGACGGGGTCCTGGCCCTCAACTCGGCAGCCTCCAGGCCCCCGGAGGTTGGCTCAGGGGCTAGAGCAATAGCTTCGACATCCGCCGCTTGGTCGGCCGGTGTCAACAGCCCTGCAGTCGGGACGATCTCGGTTTCTGCAACTAAGACTGTCGCCGGCTCAGCAGGTGTGCTCGCTGGCGCCGGCTCGGCTGGGGCTGGCACGACAACAGGAGTGGCCGGAGTGGTCTCCTTGAGATCAATGTCGGCTTGCTTCCTAAGCAATGGGTCAAACATCAAGACGCTACCATACCGAATAAGATTTTTTGAAGACTCAAATTCACATACCTCTTGGAGAACTTGAGCCTGCGCTCAGGGGCTCCTGATGTCGATGGTGGACTGCTGCCGGCTATCAGGCTAGATGGCGTGACAATCGGCAGTGGCGTTTTTGTCCTGGCTGGCCCCGTTCCTGGTGTGGCCGGTTGGGATGCTCGGGTACTCGGTGGTACCATCCTTGGGCTTGATGTTGCTGAGCCCGGAGGTGCTTGACCTGACCTTGTACTTGACGGTGCTCTTCTTGGGCTCGATGATGCTGAGCTCGACTACACTGGTCCCGGTCTAGGGCTCGGCGGCCTGGGAGCTGTGCTGGCGGTGTCTTTGATTTTCAAGCTCCCAGTTGTAGCACTCGGCCTAATAATCTTCTTCTTGCCCTGATCTTCGACAGGTCTCTTCCCCGCTCTCTTGGAGTCGGGCTGATAAAGTTTGGGAGTCGTCATCGAACTTCTTACATGACTGCAAGCAGTTCAACAATACACATCACATATCGCAGAAGCAATCAAGAATACAAGTTTATAGACATTCATCACAGATGAACAGCAAGGGTTACCTCTGGACGAGGCTGTTTTTGGCTATAAGCCGTGACGAAGCGCTCTACATCTTCGGTTTCAACCACCCATTGGAGAATAACTGAACAGCACTTCGGTCACTTTGTGCTTGTCAACCAAGTCTCAGCTTTCTCAGTCGGGATCATCTCTCCCCTAGTAATCCCAACAGAATTGGCTTCTTAGCTTCAACGGCTGGATGCGTCGGGTCATGAAACATCTGGCCACCCAGCGACCGGTCAGACCAGCGTTCCTCAGCCTATCCAGTCTTTCAAGCAATTGATGCACCTGGCCCATCTCCTCAAAAGTTGGCACTGATGACCAATTGGGCAAGACCGCCGGAGGCAAACCACTAAATGGAGGTAGAGAGGGTTCCAGGTCAAAACAATAGAACCACTCCTTATGCCAACCTTTCAAGGAAGTTTTTAGAGGAAGATGAAGATATGTCCTTTTCATTTCATTCCTGAGCTGGATACCGGCTCCCCCAATCACCTAGACCTTGTTCTTGGAGGGCTGGGGTTTGATGTGGAACAAATGTCTAAAAAGATTCAAATGGGGTTCCAAACCCAAGAAACACTCGCAAAGAGTTACAAATATAGAAATTTGTAAGCCTGAGTTGGGATTCAGATTCACCAACTCCAATCCATAGAAGGCAAGAAGATAGTGGAGGAAGTCAGAAGATGGAAGAAATAGACCTCGGTCGAAAAAGGAGACGAAAACAACAGTCCCGCTGGCCTGGGGTTATAGAACTGATTCACCTTCAGCCGGGCGCCAACGGATGATATCGTGGCTTTGTAGCCGCAGTGACTTCTCCAAGTGCTCTAGCTTGGACCGACCGCAATCTGAAGTCGGCCACGCCTCATCTGATGCCCCCACGAAATGTGAGGCCGTCGGCATGGTTAGGGGTGAGAAGATTTGGGGGAAAAGTCACTAGGTGCTTGGAATGGACGGAGAGAAGCGGAATCGCCCAAGATTCAATGGGGAAGAGCGAGCAATGGCAAACCCTAGCGAGGCGGGAGGCGAAATTTTGGCGCGGAAGCTGGAAGACGAAACGATTGGTGGAATGGAGAAGATGAGGGAATCTTTTCTCTCTCTCCCTGCCTTTTATAGAGCCTATACCGATTCATGGGCCTAGGTCTGCAAATTCGGTACTAGGCCATCGAGACATGAGTTTCTACAGTAGCACGCTCAATTTGGGCCGCTCGCGGGCTGTGTTAAAAATGCAGTGCTGGTGCTACTAACAGAGACCGATCAAGTAATCATATATGCTTCATGAAAGCCGACTGCTGAACACATGTGTTCAGATATCTGTATTTTTCACCAGGTATGAGGATATATCAATATAAGGATCACAAGCTGATCTCCATTAAAATTGGGGATGCAGGTATCTCTCAAGTACACCTGACCACATATTGGGTTAAAATCCATAAAGTGGTACTCCGCCTACATGCTTGGTCAATAATTGCCATGAGCAAACATTCTTCCCGCCGACGAGCTAAAGAGTCAAACTTCTGAGTGGGACGCTACTTGGGAAAGACTATAAACACTTTTCCAGCTAACATGACGCTGAAGAGTCTTAACTTTCGAGTAGCATTCTACTTGGGAAAGACTATAAACATTCTTCCAGCTGACATGACGCTGAAGAGTCTCATATACAAGTGGCATGCTACTCGGCAGAGACTATAAAATATTTCCGGTTGACATGATACTGAAGAGTCTCATATCTCAGTAGTACACTACTTGAGAAAGACTACAAGGTTAAAGATCTTTGATTTTATGTTTAATTGTTTTCACAATTAATCACAAAGTCAGGGGCTACACCTAATAGGTGCGCCTATTCGGCGCACACTATTCCCACATCTACATGGAGCCCTTCATAGCCTCGCTGCTAGCTGATATGAAGCAGGACTCGGGAAGAAGAGGCACTCGGACAAAGAGTACTCGGGAGCAATGCACTCGGGCAATCTTCACTATGGAGGATGAGCACTCAGCATCAGCCATGACTCAACTATGAAGGTCTCAGGGGCTACTATGGAGGCCATGGGCCCCGGGTACCCCATGACAAGCATATGGGCCACTCAGATAGAGGATGGGCCTAGCCTTGTAATTAGGGATATAGTAACCCTCGGCAGACTTTGCCTTATATGATAAGGAAGATACAGTCCTAGTTGGGTACATTTTATCTCTAAGGGGAGATCTCTTGGCTATAATCCGGTTGGAACTCCTACTTTGTAACCCTCTCCCCCAGTATATAAGGGGAGGCAGGGCGCCCTATGAGGGCAAGTCATCAGAAGAGGTGGAGGTTCATCAGAATCACCATCACACATCCTCAAAGGAAATACACCACAACTGGACGTAGGGTATTACCTCACATCCAGGGCCTGAACCAGTATAAATTCCCTATGTTCCATTGCAATCCATCGAGTTTCGGTCTAACAAGTAGCCCTATATATTTATTGCCGGTGTAAAACATCGACAGGATTCCTATAGTACTGTTCGGGGAGTTGATAAGTTAATTCCTATGGATGTCTACTTGCCGGGTTGCCCACCTAAACCAGAGGCTGTTATAGACGCCCTAACAAAACTTCGTAAGAAGATATCACGAGAAATAGTTGAGGATCGAACTCTATCTCAAAAGAAAAATCGATGTTTTACTACTAGTCACAAGCTTTATGTTCAGCGCAGTACTCATACTGGAACTTACGAGCAAGAATTGCTCTATCAATCACCATCTACTTTAGACATTTCTTCTGAAACTTTTTTCAAATCCAAAAGTCCCGTATCTTCCTACAAATTAGTGAATTAGGAGGATCTCTTTGTGCAGAAAAAGAAAGAGCAGGGCAATATTTCAAACTTGCATTGGAATTGTGAAATATTTATACAAAGGAGGAGAGATCAAGATAATGCAGCAGGGTTGGTTATCTAATTGGCTAGTAAACATGAGGTGGTTCATAGATCTTTGGGCTTCGATCATCAAGGAATAGAGACTTTACAAATAAAAACAGAGGATTGGGATTCCATTACTATCATTTTATTTGTATCTGGTTACAATTATTTACGTTCCCAATGTGCTTATGACTTTGCACCTAGTAGATCTTTGGCTAGCATGTATCATCTTACGAGAATACAGTATGTTATAGATAACCTAGAAGAATTATGCATAAAAGTCTTTGCCCAAAAGGATAATCCTAGAATCCCATATGTCTTCTGGATTTGGAGAAGTTTTGATTTTCAAGAACACGAATCTTTTGATCTGGTGGGAATCTCTTATGATAATCATCCACGCCTTAAACGTATCCTAATGCCTAAAAGTTGGATAGGCTGGCCCTTATGTAAGGATTATATAACCCTCAATTTCTATGAAATACAAGATGCTCATTGAATGATAAGAAATTCATGCTCACTTATACAACACAACTCCAGATTTTATGCAATTCAAGGAATATTTTTACGCTCGGTTCCTAGATGAAACAGAATACCTATTACATTCTAATTAATTCTGATTATACAAAAAGGATCATATAGACTAAATAAAAAAGGGCTTCATTTCGATTCTCCAATTTGGAAAATCACATATTCATTTCCTTTGTATGAATAGAAAAATACGATGACTCAAAGAAGTTCCCTACCATGAACTTTGTACCGCGTGCATTACTTAGAACAACTAGGAAAGTAAGATAAGATAAGCAAGCATAAAAAAATATTTGTCAGAATAGTGGAATACAAAATTAAGAAATGCAAAAATGAAGAAAAAGAAGTGCCTCTATTTAGAGATTTATCTACTTAGATGAAAAAATCATACTCTATCTATATTATTAATGAATATGTATCCCAACCCATCTCGAGGTATTTGTATCAATACCTATTCGGTGGATCCCTTTTTTTCTGTGCCAGGAACCAGATTTGAACTAGTGACACGAGGATTTTCTGTCCTCTGCTCTACCAACTGAACTATCCTAACCTTTTCTTGTGCATCATCCTAGTAGAGTATTTGTATCTATTTCAATTAAAGGGGCTAAAAAAATCAATAAAGTATTCCAAATTCAAAATTTGGAAATGGGGGGGGGGGGGGGGCAGTCGTATGCATTGTACAAGGCTTATTTAACAATACTTAAAAATCGAGTTAATAATCGACATTTCTTGCCGATACTATAATAAAAAAGAAATGTATTCAATGAATAACATAAGATCCGTTGAGTTCTCTTGGCACTCCTTTGTGAAAGAGTAGAATGATAAAGCTAATGAATCTTAAACCTATTAATAAAAAAACAGGATAAATACTAGAGTTAGGGAATAAAAGAGGGTTTGGGGATAGAGGGACTTGAACCCTCACGACTTAGAAAGTCGACGGATTTTGCTTTTACTAGAAATTTCATTGTTGTCAGTATTGACATGTAGAATGGAACTCTCTCTTTATCCTCATCCAATTAATCCACTTTTTAAAAGATTTTGAAAACTATGAATTGAAGGATTTGATTACTCAATATTCGATTGGAATGGATTCACAACAATTCTAAAAAAATTATGAATTTTCTATTTCATAATTAATCGTATTCTAGGCCGGAGCAATGATCCTTTTTGAAGTGGCCCATTTCACACTAGAAAAACCCATGTATGAACAAGGGTTGATTTTACTTCCGCACTTAGCTACTCTAGGTTGGGGAGTAGGGCCAGGGGGAGAAGTTCTAGATACTTTTCCGTACTTTGTATCTGGAGTACTTCATCTAATTTCCTCCGCAGTCTTAAGCTTCGGTGGCATTTATCACGCGCTTCTGGGACCTAAAACTCTTGAAGAATCTTTTCCATTCTTTCATTATGTGTGGAAAGAAAGAAATAAAATGACTACATTTTTGGGTATTCACCTAATTTTGTTAGGTATAGGTGCTTTTCTTCTAGTACTCAAAGCGCTTTATTTTGGCGGTATATATGATACCTGGGCTCCTAGGGGAGGAGATGTAAGAAAAATTACCAATTTGACCCTTAGCCCCAGTGTTATATTTGGTTATTTACTAAAATCCCCTTTTGGGGGAGAGGGTTGGATTGTTAGTGTGGATGATTTAGAAGATATAATTGGGGGACATGTATGGTTGGGTTTCATTTGTGTATTTGGCGGAATTTGGCATATATTAACCAAACCCTTCGCATGGGCTCGCCGTGCATTTGTATGGTCTGGAGAAGCTTACTTGTCTTATAGTTTAGGCGCTTTATTTTTCTTTGGTTTTATCGCTTGTTGTTTTGTCTGGTTCAATAATACGGCTTATCCGAGTGAGTTTTATGGACCTACTGGGCCAGAAGCTTCTCAAGCTCAAGCCTTTACTTTTCTAGTTAGAGATCAGCGTCTTGGAGCTAATGGGATCTGCCCAAGGACCTATAGGTTTAGGTAAATATTGTAGGAGTACGCATAGGCTACGATAGCAGAAAATAAAAATTTCTACCACGCACACCAAGACATCATGCGAGAGAGGGATCATGGATCGTTACCACTAGACACGCAGTGCAGCGGAAGAAGGGTTGGAGAAGCTGGTTGTGGGAGCCATGGGCCCCGGGTACCTCACTACAAGCACATGGGCCACTCGGATAGAGGATGGGCCAGATCATGTAATTAGAGATAAGATAGCACCCGGCAGGCTGTGCCTTGTACAATAAGGAAACATAGCCTTAGTCGGATAGGATTCTATCTCTAATAAGGAAATCCCTTGGTCGTATCTGACTGGGATCCTTACTATGTACCCCTGTCCCCTAGTATATAAAGGGAGGCAGGGCGCCCCATGAGGGCACACCAGATCATTGATCACAAATCCACCTCGGAGGAATAACACCTCAACTGGATGTAGGGTATTACCTCACATCGAGGGCCTGAACCAGTATAATTCTCCCGTGTTCCTCTGCAATCCACCGAATTCCAAGTCGCCGAGTAGCCCCATAGTATTATTGCCGGTGCAAAGCATCGACAGTTGGCGCGCCAGGTAGGGGCCCGGCGAATTCTTCATCAACAGATTCGATGGATCCCATCAACGGAGTCAAGGGCGACAGGTTCTTCAATGGAGACACCATAACCTTCGGGAGCCTTGATTTCGTCGCCGATCAACTCGGCAACCTTTCCTTGGCTGAGGCAGATCCGATCTTGCCAGCTGAGGAGCTAGCCGGCGTTGCGCCAGTCGGCCCCAGGGACGTCGCCATCTCCTTCGACGATCTACTACGACAGTCCCTCACATCGCCGGACATCGGGACAACTCTCTCCTTCGGCGTCCGACTCGCGCTAGGCCTTGAGCCAGCGCGGGTTAGGCCGAGAGGGGGAGAGTTCGTCAATCTCCCGTACGGATTCGGCGACGCTATGCATCTACAACCCGCGCAGCAGACCCGACCTCCAGCGATTCAGTTTGGACACGGTCATGCACCGTTTCAGATTGGATCTAGGGAGGTCGGAGTCGTCCTAACTCCGATAAACTACTCAGAGTCCGACACTAAGTCAGATGGTGGTTCGAGCATCAACTCGGAGTCCACCTTAGCAAGCTTCCTCCTCCCCCGCGAGATCTTCATGGCTTCAACGCCACCTTCCGAGGTGCGCCAACTGCAAGAGGAGCAGCAAGAGGAGGCGCGCCGACTACAACAACAAGAGGAGGCCAACCGACAAGCTCGCAATGACGGGCTTCGACAGGCTGGGCGAGCCGCCCAGTAGCGAATACTCCAAACCAAAGTCGGCGACCACGATGTCTTCGTCACGCCACAACAGAACGTCGTGGCTGCCGCAACTCTGCTGGACACGCTCCAGCTTGGGCCGGATCATCAGGCCACACCAACTATCGCCAAGATCAAGGCGATGATTACTGCTGCCGCCTGCCAGCAGCAAGAACAGTCAGGCAACACTCGCATACCGACCCATCAAACGGGCTCTCCAGCGGCGGAGTCATCTGCATCAGCACGACGACGGGCGGCCGGCTCCACCCGGCAGCACGAAGAGTCCCACCAAACAACACTCGGCAATACCAACTACGACAACCGGCGGCGTCACCAATACGACCGCCGACCCAATCAAGACCTCCGATTGCGATTACAACGCGATCTTCGCCACACCCTAATGGCCCGGCGCGAAGAACGCGAAGAGGATGAACGCCGCCGACTGGAGGATGAACACGAGCGCTTCGGTCTCCACTACGAGCGGCTACACCGCCAAAACCGAAGCCCAAGTCCTCACGATAATGAAGGCATTCCAGCCTTTACTCGGGAGTTACAGGACGTCCGCTGGCCAGTCGGCTTTAAGCCTACCGGAATCGAAAAGTACGACGGCAAGACCAACCCAGAGTCCTGGCTCACCGTTTACGTCCTAGCAGTTAGAGCTGCTGGGGGCGACAGCAGAGCCATGGCCAACTACCTCCCAGTCGCGTTATCCGACTCGGCGAGGACATGGCTGACAGGCCTCCCAAGGCGGTCGATCGGTTCCTGGGGACAACTCAGGGAGCGGTTCATCGCTAACTTCCAGGGGACCTACGAGAGACCGGCTTCCGAGCACGACCTTTACCAGCTGCATCAGAAAAAGAACGAGTCTCTACGTGAATTCATCAAAAGGTTTTCCGAGAAGCGCAATCAAATCCCAAGCATCAAAGACGAGGTCGTCATCGCCGCCTTCCGCAAGGGAGTAAAAGACGCCCCGCTCATCGCGAAGTTCACTCGGAAGCCACCATCCACTATCCGGACTCTCTTCGACATGGCCAACAAATACGCCGACTCGCTGAAGCCGTCGCAGAGGCCTTCGAGAAGAAGGAGCCCCGACAAAAAGACAACAGGGCGAAAGACCGACAACGAGCCGCCTCAGAACAAGCCTGCAGTCGCAAGCGAAAATCGGACAACGAGGTGGCTAACATGGAGCGCAGTCGATCACGGCCCAGCGAAAAATAACGACTATCAGAAAGTCATGAGTGGCCTTGCCCCTTTCACCCAAGGCCGGCACGCGGCAAGGACTGCACAGCTCAAGAAGTTGCCTCCGAGCAAGCTTCATCGTCTGCGCCGACAAGGACAAGGACAAGCCAGACTCGGGTCCGGCTGATGATTTCCAGGACCCCCAAGCCGAACTCAACCACATCTTCGGGGGGGGCCACTCGCGTACGAAATCCAAGCGCAAGCAGAAGCTATCAGCGCGGGAACATTAACGCTGTCTCCACAACGGATTACCCCCCGAATACTTCGCTGCGTCAGAGATGGCTATCACTTCAACCGCGCCAGATCACCCAATCGGAGTTTCCCACCCGGGACGATACCCACTCGTCCTGGATCCGGTCGTCAGAAATATTAGGCTGAAGAAACCCTCATCGACGAGCAGTGCGCTCAACATCCTGTTCGCCAAGACTTTGGACGAGATGAGAATTCCTCGTTCAGAACTACGCCGAGCACCGCGCCTTCCATGGATAATCCCCGCTTGTCATCAACCCCCGCTCGGCAAATAACCTTGCCGGTGACCTTCGGCACGCGGACAACTTCCGTACAGAAAACATCTCCTTCGAGGTCGCCGACTTCGAGACCGCGTAAAATCACGCGATACTCGACGACCCGCCCTCGCCAAATCCATGGCGATACCGCACGTACACGTACATGGTACTGAAGATTGCCCGGCCAGCAGGAGTCCTCTCCCTCCGCAGCGACGCTAAGCGAGCCCTCACCTGCGACAAGAGAGAGCTGCGAGCTGGCTCAAACACAAGAAGCGGCAGTCGGGCGCGACAGCATCCGCAAGCCGCTACATCTGAAGTCGATCAAGATCTAGTTCCAGTGAAAAAAGCAGCGAGTCGGAATTCAGCGACTCTGACACGAAGAAATCCCCCTGGACCCTTCCGACCCCTCCAAGACTGCCTTAGTCGGGACCGGACTCGACCCCCAAATAGGAAGACGCGCTCGTCACCTTCCTCCAAGCCAACAAAGATATCTTCGCATGGAAACCGTCCGACATGCCGGCGTACCAAGGGAGGTGATCGAGCATGCCCTACACGTTAACGCCAGACGCCAAGCCGGTCAAGCAACGCTGCGGCGCTTCGCTCAAGACCGCAAGGATGCTATCCGGAGGAAATCACCAAGCTCCTCGCAGCCGGCTTCATCAAGGAAGTTCTACACCCGGACTGGCTGGCCAACCAGTCCTGGTCCGGAAGAAAAACGGTAAATGGCCATGTGCGTCGACTACACCGACCTCAACAAAGCGTGCCCCAAGGGACCCATTTGTCTTCCCCAGGATAGATTCAGTGGTTGACTCCACGGCGGGGTGCGACCTACTCAGTTTTCTCGACTGTTACTCGGATATCATCAAATTAGCTTGAGGGAACAAGACTGTTTAAAACATCTTTCATCACGCCGTTTGGAGCGTATTGCTATATCACAATCCGTTCGGTCTGAAAACGCAGGCGCAAACCTACCAAAGGCTATTCAGCGTGTCTGCACACCCAGATCGGGCGCAACGTGGAAGCCTATGTCGACGACGTGGTGATCAAGTCCAAGTCAGAAAAGACCTCATTGCCGACTTGGAAGAAACCTGCAAAACCTTCGAAGATTCAAGATGAAGTTGAACCGGACAAGTGCGCCTTCGGGGTGCCGTCTGGGAAGTTACTCGACTTCATCGTCTCGCACCGCGGCATCGAGCTAACCCGGAGAAAGTCAACGGCATCAAGAACATGGCGCCCCCGACCAACCTTAAAGACGTCCAGAAGCTGACAGGCTGCATGGCGGCACTCAGTCGTTTTATCTCCCGACTGGGCGAACGGGGCATGCCCTTCTTTCAAGCTCCTCAAAAAGGCGGACACCTTTCAGTGACCCCGGAAGCCCAGCGAGCCTTCGAAGACTTCAAAGAATTCCTCACATCACCCCGTGCTGGCGTCACCCCTGCCCCAGGAACCACTAATGCTTTATCTGGCGGCAACAACACAGTAGTCAGCACGTGCTGGTAGTGGAGCGATCCGAACAGGGTCATCTCAGAAAATACAACGGCCAATCTATTTTGTCAGCGAGGTCCTTGCCGACTCTAAAACAAGATACCGCAGTCCAGAAGCTGCTATACGGCCTACTCATCACAGTCCGAAGCTGGTGCACTACTTTCAAGCACATCAAGTCACGGTGGTCACAGCGTTTTCCACTCGGGATGTCCTTCATAATGCGAGGCCACCGGCCGGATCGCTAAATGGGCACTCGAGCTGATGGCGTTTGACATCACCTTCAGCCACGGACAGCTATCAAATCTCAAGCTCTAGCCGACTTCGTGGCTGAGTGGACAGAAGTTCAACTCCCAACACCAACAACAAAGCTAGAGTACTGGACAATGTACTTCGACGGTTCCCTACGGATCCGGTGCGGGCTGGAGTCATACTGACATCCCCACTGGCGAAAGTTGAAGTACGTACTACAAATCCACTTCCGGCTTCCCACAACGTCGCCGAGTACGAGGCTCTTGTTCACGGTCCGCATCGCCATATCACTCGGCATACGTCGACTGGTTGTGCGCGGAGACTCCCAACTCGTTCAACCAAGTCATGAAAGATGGACCTGTCTCGACGACACAATGGGGCATACTGTCAAGAGTCCGCAAGTTGGAAAACAAGTTCGACGGCTGGAAATCACACACGTCCTGCGTCAATACAACGACGCGGCCGATGAGCTGGCAAACATGGGATCCAAGTGAGAAGCGGTTCCGACTGGAATCTTTGTCGAGGCAACTCATGGAGCCATCAGTCAAGAAGAAACCGGCACAAGAGCAGTCGGGAGGCGAGCCTACCCGACCACCGACGAAGTGCTGCACATATGTCAAGACTGGAGGCTCCTGTTCTCAAATTCCTCCTGGACGATGAAACTCCCAGAAGATCGCAGTCAAGCCGAGCAGATCAAGCGTCGAAGCAAAAGCTTCCTGCTAGTCGGAGAAGACCTGTACCGAAGGAGCGCATCCGGTGTCCTCATGCGCTGTGTCACCACCGAGGAAGCAAGCAGATCCTGCATTCAATCCACTCGGGCATATGTGGCAACACGCTCCTGCATCCTAGGACGTTAGTCAGAAAGGATCCTTACCGGCAGGGATTCTTCTGGCCCACCGCATCACAGACGCCAAAGACATCGTTCGCAAGTGCGAGGGTTGCCAGTTCTTCGCAAGACAGACAAATCTCCCCTGCCCAGGAACTCCAGACTATCCCATCTCCTGGCCATCACAGTATGGGGGCTCGACATGGTCGGCCATTCAAGAAAGCGCCAGGAAGGGTTCACGCATTATTCATCGCAGTGGTTAAATTCACCAAGTGGATTGAGGCTAAACCCGTCGCACAATCACAGCCGGCACGAGCAAAGGTACTTCATCCTGAGTATACTATACTGGTTGGGGTCCCTAACCGCATCATAACCGACAACGGCACTCAGTTCGCGGGCGGCCTATTCCAGATTTCTGCGACACTTCGGCATCAAGATCTGCTATGCATCTTGTGGCACACCCGCGGAGCAACGGGCAGGTTGAGCGGCCAACGCATAGTCCTACAAGGCATCAAGGCCAGGATATACGACCGACTACACCATATGCGGTTCGGTGGGTACAAGACTACCATCCGTTCTCTGGTCTCTCAGAACCACGGTTAGTCGGGCAACAGGGCAATCCCCTTTCTTCCTGGTCTAACGGCACCGAGGCCATGCTACCGACGGAGATACAGTTCGGCTCTCTGCGAGTCCGGGCTTACTCCGAGACGACTCCAACGGCACCCGACTGATCGAATTAGATCAGCTGGAAGAAGCAAGAGACGCCGCAACAATCCAGTCGGCAAGGTATCTTCAAGGCCTGCGTCGCTACCACAATCGCAATGTCCATGGCCGCGCCTTTTTGGTCGGGATCTCCGTTCTAAGGAAAATACAAACCACCAAGGACAGGCAAAACTATCCCCCATCTGGGAAGGGCCGTTCATTATAGCCGAGGTCACGCGGCCAGGCGCCTACCGACTGAAGACCAAAGACGGCGTCCTCATCACCAACTCATGGAATATAGAACAGCTACGTCCTTTCTATACCTGAGTTTTACATTTTCCATGTGTACAGTTTTTCCTGACTCACTACGCCGCTTGTTCCAATCGAGTAGTGAGTCGGGGGCTGCATGTATATATGTGTTCTGTCAATAACATACAAGCTTATTTCACCCCGGTTATGAAGCCTTGCCACGACTGATGCGTTCGCCCGAGTATAGCATCTTACTCCGAACGTTTTTTATCAAGTTCTATCGAATTAAACTCTCCGGTGCATCCTACATGGTCGGCAAAGCTAATGACACGAATAATAAGTTTGGCGGCACGACACATATATTTACACATGATCGTATCATGAAAGCATATATATACACCGACTACAAATGTATGCCTTTACAGACCCAGGTCTCGGGTAATCGCTTCAGCAGTCGGCTTCGCCTGTGAGATCAGCTCCAGCGCTTCCTCGGGCGTCGTCTCCTCGGAAAATCTCCCCGATGGCTCAATGTCCGCCCTCGGTAGATGGACTTGGTCATTGCTAGGGTCTGGGCCACCCCCCCCCCCCCCCCCCCCCCCCTCCGCCGGCGGCAAACCCGCTCGTCTGAGTACTTTTCAGGGCACTCGGCGCGTCCTCGAGACGCCCCATTATCTGAGGAATTCTGCTTACAGCTGGTCCCCACTGGGCGGGGATCTACAAGGTCAAGGAGCCTTTCACAGACCCGACGAGGGCCTCCCGTGACTCCCTGATTGACCATTCTCCTCCGTGTAGAACCAGGTACTGGGCCTGGACGTTTCGCTCTCATGCCTGCCCAGATCGGCCGGCAAGTAAGCTTTCAGATTCGGCTTTCTTACCACAGTGAATAGTATTGGCTGAGATCACAGTCGGGTTGAGGACTTACTTTCGTAGTCGGCCTCACCCGGCCCACAGTCTTCTCCAGTTCGGGCCTTCTCCTTACCGACGCTTGACGACGGCCTTCTCCGAACGTCGGACTTCTCCCGGTCAAGCTCGGTTGTTGGCCTTTGTCAGGTCGGCCTTGACCTTTCAAAGCTCGGCCTTGGCTTCTTCGGCTCCCTTCAGCTGCGACTCCCTCTCCGCTCGGGTCTTTAACTCCGCTTCGAGGTCTACACCACAGATTAGCCAAGAGCTCAATCGTGCAGTCATGACACCAACAAGCAGTCGGATCGACATAGGCTGGATGATAATAATCAACAGTCCAGTCGGGAAGATACGCTCGAGGATTTTACCCATCTGATCTTCTCGGCTAAGGTCCATGTCTCTGCCCTGAGCTGATCAGCGCCGCTCTTCAGCCAGCCCTCCTCCTCGTGTGACGCGCCTCCATCTCGGCCTTCAATGCCCGGAGTTGTTGCAATTTCCGTGAGGTGGGGAGCCATCTCAACAGGATCTCCGTTCATCGCTCGTTGCGGTCGACGAGCTTCTGCTCGGGACAAGGAAACAAACCGACGACAGAGTCAAACATTCAAAGACAAGAAGATTGCTGAGCTTCACTACAAGAATCATACGCGAAAGCCCCCCTGGGACCCGCTGATGGGGCAACGAAGCAGGCTCTCGCATTCTCTCCTTGCGACGACTTCATCGAGCCTGAAAGCCTTTCTCATAGAGTGCCGTCGCGAGTGGTCCATTGTGAAGGTCCGGGGATCACACGTGGGGAGCTTCGATCCGAGGCAAATGTGGGATCTCCGGTAGCGGCGGCAACGGCGACGATGGCGATGACGATAACCATGATGGCGACGGGGTCCTGGCCTCGGCACCGCCATACCCTACAACATCGGGGACTGGCTCGGGGGTTCCGTCCCCCGCTTCCGCGACGTTACGGTGCCTTGGGGGCCGGGGGCCTCAATTTCAAACAGCCGCTCTTGGTCGATGGCGGTAGTGGCCCTGTAGTCGGAGCCACCTCGGTCTCAGCGACCGGGCTGGCCGCCGGCTCAGCAGGTGTGTTCGCTGCCGCTGGCTCGGCTTGGGCGGACTCATCAAGTGGAGCAGATGGGTCAACCTTTTTGAGGTCGATATCGGCCCGCTTCCTGCACAACGAAGCAAAACATCAGGACTGTATTTTAACATACAACGACTACAGAAGGCTCGGAGTAGCGCACCTCTTGGAGAACTTCAGCTTCCTGCCAGCCTGCTCGCTCCCCGGCGAAGCGCTAGCATCGGCACTCGCCCCGGTCGGTGTCATCGATGGCAGAGGCATACCGGCCTGAGTCGGCCTCGACTCTGGTATGGTTGGTTCGGGTTCCTTCGCCCCAATTGGCCTCTGCTCTGGTTGGCCCCTTGGCGGCGCTGTTGCTGAGTACGACAACGTCGAGCCCAAGCCTGCTGATCTCAGCCTGGGACTCGACCGTGTGGGCGTTGTGGCAGCGGTGTCCTTTATCTTCAAGCTGCCACTCACGGCGCGCCCTGTCATGGCCCCCTCGCCCCGATATAAAATCGGCTTCTTCCCCGCTCTCTTGGAGTCAGGTTGAGCATCAGAGGGACTCCTCGGCCTCTTCCTCGACGCGACCGCAGACAATGGTCGAGAGTCTTCATCAAATTCCTCATGCCACTACAAGCAAGTCGACAAGATACCATCACGCAAGGTTGAACAGTCACCGTTCCACAGGTGTTCACCACAGAAGAAGGTAGAAGGTTACCTTGGTCCGCGGCCGGATGAAGCTATAGGCGGCAACTCGGCGGTTATCATCTTCGGTGGCAATGACTCCTTCAAAGAAGTAGCCAAACAAGGTATCGGTCACTGCCCCCTTGTCCGCCGTCTCACTGCTCACCCGGTCGGGATCGTGTTTACCTTTGAAGGCCCAGCCGAAAGCGCTTCTCAACTTCAGCGGCTGGACGCGCCTCGTCAGGAAACGACGAGCCACCCAGGGCCCCGTCAAGCCGGCCCTCTTGAGGTCATCTATCTTCGTCAGCAATATATGTGCTTGGCCCAGTTCTTCAAAGGTTGGCTCCGAAGACCAGCTTGGCAACACCGCCGGCGGCATACCAGTAAACGGGCGCAAGGAAGGAGCTAGATCGGCGCAGTAAAACCACTCCTTGTGCCAGCCCTTCAGAGAAGATTTCAAGGGCAAATCGATATATGTTTTCTTCCCATCACTCTTAGTTGAAGACCAGCCCCCCCAATCACACTGATATTACTCTTGGAAGGCTGGGGCTTGACATGGAACAAGTGTCGGAAGAGGATGAAATGGGGCTCAACACCCAGAAAGCACTCGCAAAGAGTAACGAATATGGAGATCTGAAGGATCGAGTTGGGATTTAAATGCACCAACTCCAGCCCGTAGAAATCAAGGATGCGGCGGAAGAAATCAGACAACGGAAGACACAAGCCCCGATCAAAGAAAGAGGCGAAAACTACCGTTTCACCAGGCCGGGGGTTGGGGCTCGATTCATCCCTCGCCGACCGCCAATGGATCACTTCTTGGCTAGGCAGCTTCAGCTCTCTCTCCAGCCGTCTCAGCTTCACCGAGCCGCAATCCGAGATCGGGCAAGAATTCCCTGGCGCACCCGCAGGATTCGTCGCCTTCGGCATGACTGGAGGTGTTGAGATTTGGGGAAAGCAATCGGGGGTTGGAATAACGAAGAGGATTGAAATCGCCCGAGTCCGGGTGGGAACGGCTTGCTGCTAACCCTAGCCGGCGGGAGGCGAAAAGCTAGGCGCGAAGGTGGAAGATGAAGAGATTGGCTGCTTTGGGGAAGACGATGGAATCTTTTTCTCTCTCCCCATCCTTTTATAGCCTGAACCGACTAGATGGGCCCAGGCCTGCACAGTTGGTATTGGGCCGACAAGACATGAGTTCCTACAGTAGCATGCTCCATGTGGGCCGCCTGCAGGCTGAGTTGAAATTATAGCGCTGGTGCTACCCACAGGAATCGATGAGGTAAACAGATATGCTTCATGAAAGCCTCACTGCTAAACATATATGTTTGGGTATCTTTTTTATCCACCAGGTCTCGAGGATATATCCTTACAAGGATCACAAGCTGGTCTTCATTAAAATTGGGGATGCAGGTATCTTTCTCGGGAACACCTGACCACGTAATGGATTTATTTTCATAAAGTGGTACTCGGCCTACATGCATGGCCATCAGTTGCCATGAGCAACATTATTCTAGCCGACATGATGCTGAAGAGTCTAACTTTCGAGTAGTGCACTACTCGGGAGAGACTATAAATATCTATTCCCGCTGACATGATGCGGAAGAGTCTAGCTTTTGAGTGGGACGCCACTCAGAAAAGACTATAAACTCATATTCCGACTGACATAAAGTCGAAGAGTCCTATATACGAGTAGTCTCCTACTCGGCAAGACTATAAATTATATTCCGGTTGACATGATACCGAAGAGTCTCATATACCAGTAGTAATCTACTCGGGAAAGACTTCCAGGTTAAAGATCTTTGACTTTATGTTTAATTGTCTTCACAATTAAGCACAAAGTCGGGGGCTACACCTAATAGGTGCGCCTATTCGGCGCACACTATTTCATATATTTCACATGAAGCCCTTCATAGCCTCGCTGCCAGCTGACATGAAGCAGGACTCGGGAAGATTTACTCGGACAAAGAGTACTCGGGAGCATCGCACTCGGGTAACCTTCACCGTGGAGGATGAGCACTCGGCATCAGCTGTGACTCAACTATGAAGGTCTCAGGGGCTACTGTGGGAGCCATGGGCCCCGGGTACCTCACTACAAGCACATGGGCCACTCGGATAGAGGATGGGCCAGATCATGTAATTAGAGATAAGATAGCACCCGGCAGGCTGTGCCTTGTACAATAAGGAAACATAGCCTTAGTCGGATAGGATTCTATCTCTAATAAGGAAATCCCTTGGTCGTATCCGACTAGGATCCTTACCATGTACCCCTGTCCCCTAGTATATAAAGGGAGGCAGGGCGCCCCATGAGGGCACACCAGATCATTGATCACAAATCCACCTCGGAGGAATAACACCTCAACTGGACGTAGGGTATTACCTCACATCGAGGGCCTGAACCAGTATAATTCTCCCGTGTTCCTCTGCAATCCACCGAATTCCAGGTCGCCGAGTAGCCCCATAGTATTATTGCCGGTGCAAAGCATCGACACTGGTCCAACCACGCGCGCGTCGAGGTAGTAGTGGAAGTAGTCAATCTCCGGCCGATCAACGCCGCAACGAGCAGCGCCTCTACGGGTATCCACACGTCTGGGGCTGGAACGCCGATCGCGAGTGTACTAGCACTCGTGAGCGGCTAGGGTTTGGCTCGGAAGTTGGCGGCTAGGGTTTTGTTCGAGGCAAACAGAAAACACACACAAAACTCCTCAGCCCCTCGCCTCCCTATATATAGACCTCCTCACTCGGGCCTCGTGGACCGAGGCCCAGTAAGAGTCTACTCGGATCTCTATCCGAATCAAGCCCATATTCGAATCACATTCGAATAAGTGTTCCAACCCATTATGTGTGCGACCCTTTAGGTTCACGTATATTTTGTCGTGACCCAGAAACGCCTTTCTGGTCACCCTGTTAATAGCGGCCTCTAGCAAGGCATATTAGCCCAAGATATACGTAAAGATCATATCGGCTGAACCTATAATGTCCTTATGTACAAATCCCTTTGCCTCACGATATCGATTGAGCTCAAGGCAAGACTTGTGTCATCCTCTTAATAGCTCAATCACTCTCTCGATCCTGTGATGGATTACAAACTTGTGATTGACACCTCAGTCACCGTAGCATGGCCATGCACTTCCATAATTCATTCCATCGAGGGGCCCAGAGATATCTCTCCCATAAGGAGGGGCAAATTCTATCTTGATCATTCATATCCCACTACATGTTTCATAGCAAACCCGAAGACTACTTTTATGACTACCCAGTTACGGAGTAGTGTTTAGTAGTCCCAAAATAAGCTACTACGTATGTTGGGAACCATGATGATCTCAAGTCTAAGGACTCTACATAAACACTACTTGAGACTAACTAATGACACATGAAATCTCTGCAGTATCTCATGTCCAACATATGTTCACTAACATATGTCCATATTATCAATTTGGTATCTCCATACCATGATCCATGAGACATGATCATCAATCAATACATATACTGATATTAGAATCATATTTGTTCCTCATATGATATATGATCAGGGATCATTTAGAAATAACAACATTTGACATTAAGAGTCTCATGAATAAGTCACATACTCATTGATCAATAATGATAGTGTCTATTTTAAGGAACAAATCAATACATTATAAACATAGCATGTGATATATTTAACATCTCCATATTGCCTCTAGGGCATATCACTAACAAATATCTAATGCGTTCCCCAACAGGAGAGGTTATTTTTGGAGGGGAAACTATGCGTTTTTGGGACCTTCGTGCTCCATGGTTAGAACCTCTAAGGGGCCCCAACGGTTTCAACTTGAGTAGGTTGAAAAAAGACATACAACCTTGGCAAGAACGATGTTCGGTAGAATATATGACCCATGCTCCTTTAGGCTCTTTAAATTCTTTGGGTGGCATAGCTACCGAGATCAATGCAGTTAATTATGTCTCGCCTAGAAGTTGGTTAGCGACCTCCCATTTTGTTCTAGGATTCTTCTTTTTTATGGGCCATTTATGGCATGCAGGAAGAGCCCAAGCTACTTCAGCAGGATTTGAAAAGGGAATCGATCGTGATTTGGAGCCTATTCTTTACATGACCCCTCTTAACTAAGATTTTCTTATTTATACCTATTCTACTGTTTTTTTTCTGTTCTGGCTCGGTTATTCTATCTAGCCGAGCCATTCATTCCTTTCTATGAAAGAAAGACAAGGGGACAGAACAAAAAAACAAATAAAGAAACAAACATATTCAATAAGCAAAAGAAAAGAGAGAGGAAAGCAAAAGGAGAGAGAGGGATTTGAACCCTCGATAGTTCCTAGAACTATACCAGTTTTCAAGACCGGAGCTATCAACCACTCAGCCATCTCTCCACAGCCTAATCCTTATTTTATTCCTACAAATAGAACATAGCCATATGAAATGACCTACTAACCTCTAGAAACATCTCAAATACAAATCCCCTTTGGATATATCTCTATATATTGTATACATGAATACAGGATCCGCTATATCTGCTTGTGAAATAAAGAATAAAACCCCCTCAATCCCATATCCAAATAAAAAAAGTGGTGAGTAATAAGTTTTAAAGAGGAGAATCAATGGATTCATGATTAAACCCCTCCTACTTCTTGTATTTTATTACAATTTTGATTAAGTGAGAGATCAAATATAATATGTAGTCAACTTTATTTGATGGTAGCTTGGAGGATTAGAAATATGACTATTGCTTTCCAATTAGTTGTTTTTGCATTAATTATGACTTCCTCAGTCTTAGTCATTAGTGTACCCTTGTATTTGCTTCTCCTGATGATTGGTCAAATAATAAAAACATTGTATTTTCCGGTACATCATTATGGATTGGACTAGTCTTTCTGGTAGCTATTCTAAATTCTCTCATTTCTTAAATATGTTTAGTATTTATTAGCCTAATACAAAATAAAAAACACCATTTCGTCAAAAAAAATCGGATTGTGAGACGCATTAAAATGCAACTTGCAGCCCGAATTGATTGACAGACAATTAATAAAAAGAGAACTCAAATAGAAAATGAAACGGTCGACCTAGACATAGACGGTCGACCCAGGCGGATATACCCTATAAAATATAGGACATAGCGAGTGTAGTTCAATGGTAAAACATCTCCTTGCCAAGGAGAAGATACGGGTTTGATTCCCACCGCTCGCCAACTTAATTTTGTAAGGTACTATGATAAAAAATTTAGTCTACTTTTATTAAAGTAATAGGTGTTAGTCTAGTACCGTAGCCCTTACTATCTTAGCCCCCCTTTGCACCCCACTCAAAAAAAGAACACTACAGCGGCGGGAATCGAACTCGGCAACAGGGCTCCCTAAATCAGGGATTCACTGAGACAAACAACTGGCAAACAGCTTTTAAAGGGAAGGGAGATAGACTGTGCCTTTCTTTCATTTATTTTTTCTTTTCTGCAAGGTAGGGGGCCTTGAGAGTTCCTCTTGTGGTGGCAAGTTACTTCGCAACCTGCTCAATTTGGCCCTATAAGGACGGTAACTAATGAATAAAAAGGGTTGGATACCGTGCACCCAGCCCTCTACCATATCTAGACAAATAGAATAATCCTTTTATACAGACTGCTAAGTGCGGAGATGGGAATCGAACCTGTGACCTCAAGGATATGAGCCTCGTGAGCTACCAAACTGCTCTACTCTGCTCTAGAGCGTTGTAAACCGGTGGACGAAAAGGGTTGAATACAGGCCTCTACCATGTCTAGATAAATAGAAAAGTTCTTTTCTCCAGAATGGAGCGGGTAGCAAGAATCGAACCCGCATCGTTAGCTTGGAAGGCTAGGGGTTATAGTCGACGTTGGTTGATTATTATTAAGGTCTCTAATTCAAAACCGAACATGAAATTTTGATTTCATTCGGCTCTTTATGGGTATTCTCACCACTTAACATCTAAGTCAGCTTTTTTGATTGAATGGAACCAAGGCTCTGCTTTCTAGATGATCCCTAAAGAGTAGGAGATAGAAATTTCCCTAATTTCATTGAAGAGATCCTGACGAAAAGAATTGGGTTTCCACCGAGCTGAAACAATATGCTGATGGTTCTAGTAAACCAAAACTACTGTTTTTTAGCTATTTGGCTTCCATTTCCTTTTTTAACAAAAGAAGGTTTAGTTACGATTGGAAATACACTTTTTTGTATCTTCATCCATAGATCCTTTACTCATATTTTAAAAATTGGAATCTTAATCTAATGCAAAATTATGCTTCGCGACTCTGTACTCATAATCCAAATCCAATTTGTTTTTTGGATGCAATTTCAATTAGTCTTTGGATACAAACCGCGAAAATGCATATTCTTCCTTAATATGCTATTGAGAGAAAAAGGAGTAAATCCTTTCTAAGAACTAAAGTTTTCATCAGAATGTAAAAAACTTAAGGACGCCTTAAGTATATCATTTCAAATTCAGTTATGAATAGAACGAATCTGTGGAGGCCATGGGCCCCGGGTACCTCATCACAAGCATATGGGCCACTCGGATAGAGGATGGGCTGAGACTTGTAATTAGAGATATAGTAGTACCCGGCAGACTTTGCCTTGTACAATAAGGAATATACAGTCCTAGTCGGGTAGATTGTATCTCTAAGAGGAAATCCCTTAGCCGTATCTGGTTGGGACTCCTACCTTGTACCCCTGTCTCCCAGTATATAAGGGGAGGCAAGGTGCCCCCTGAGGGCAGAACAACATACGAGCTCATAGAAGCAGACACAAATCCTCAAAGGAATAACACCACAACTGGACATAGGGTATTACCTCACATCGAGGGCCTAAACCAGTATAAACCTCTCCTTGTTCCTTTGCAATCCACCGAGTTTTCATCTGCTGAGTAGCCCCATATTCATATTGCCGGTGTAAAACATCGACAGTTGGCGCGCCAGGTAGCCCTCACGAAGACGAAGGCATTCCAGCTTTCACTCATGAGCTACAGGACGTCGATTGGCCATCGGGCTTCAACCTACGGGGATCAAAAATACGACGCAAAACCAACCCTGAATCCTGGCTCACCGTATATACTCTGGCAATCCGAGCTGCTGGAGGTGACCACAAAGCCATGGCTAACTACCTCCCGGTCACCTTGGCCGACTCAGTGAGGATATGGCTAACAGGGCTCCCGAGGCAGTCGATCGATTCCTGGAGAGAACTCAGGGAGCGGTTCATCGCCAACTTCCAGGGGACCTACAAGAGTCCATCTTCCGAGCACGATCTATACCAACTACACCAGAGGAAGAATGAGTCTCTGCACAAATTTATCAAGAGGTTCTCCGAGAAGTGCAACCAGATCCCAATGATCAAGTATGAGGTCGTCATCGCCGCCTTCCGCAAGGGAGTAAAGGACACCCCGTTCATCGCGAAATTCACTTGGAAGCCTCCAGCCACTGTCCGAGCTCTCTTCGATAAGGCAAATAAATACGCCGACTCGGCCAAGGCAGTCGCAAAGGCCCTCGACGAGAAGAAAGAGTCCTGGCGAAAAGACGAAAAGGCAAAAACTGACAATGAGCCATCATAGAACAAGTCCGGCAGCTGCAAGCGGATGTCGGACAATGAGGTGGCCAACAAGGAGCGCACTCGGTCATGGCCCCCAAGGAACAACGAATACTAGAAGGTTATGAACGGGCCTTGCCCCTTCCATCCCAAGGGCAAGCATGTGGCCAAGGATTGCTTCATGCTCAAGAAGTTTGCCTCCGAGCAGACTTCATTGTCTGGCGCCGACAAGGACAAAAACAAGCCAGACTCGGGCCTGGCCGATGACTTTCAAGATCCCCAGGCCGAACTCAACCACATTTTCGGAGGGCCATCCGCGTACGAGTCCAAGCGGAAAAAGAAGCTTACAGCACATGACGTCAACACGGTCTCTACAGCAGACGCCCCCCAATACTAGTGTTGGTTAGAAACACCCATCACATTTGACCGCGCAGATCACCCCGATCGGGTCTCACACCTGGGACGCTACCCACTCGTCCTAGACCTGGTCGTCAAGAATATCAAGCTAAAGAAGGCCCTCATAGACGGAGGTAGCGTGCTCAATATCCTCTTTGCCAAGACCCTAGATGAGATGAAAATCCCTCGTTCAGAATTGCAGCCGAGTACTGCGCCCTTCCACGGGATAATTCCCGGCCTATCTTCAACACCCCTTGGGCAGATCACCTTGCCAGTCACCTTCGGCACGCGGGATAACTTCTGCACAGAAAACATCTACTTCGAGGTCGTCGACTTCGAGACCGCGTACCACGTGATACTCGAACGACCGGCGCTCGCCAAATTCATGGCGATACCGCACTATACCTACATGGTGCTCAAAATGCCCGGGCTAGCAAGAGTCCTTTCCCTCTGCAGCGACGTCAAGCAAGCCTTCACCTGCGACAAGGAGAGCTGCGAGTTGGCTCAATCACAAGAGGCGGCAGTCGGATGCAACAGCATTCGACAAGCCGTCACAACCGAAGTCGAGGATGACCAAGTTCAAGCCAAAAAAGCAGCGAAGTTAGGAATTTCAGCGGACTCTGACACGAAGAAGATCCCCTGGACCCTTCCGACCCCTCCAAGACTACGCTAGTTGGGACCGGACTCGACCCTAATAGGAAGACACACTTGTCACCTTCCTTCAAGCCAACAAGGATATCTTGACGTGGAAACCGTCCGACATGCCGGGCATACCACGGGAGGTGATCGAGCACGCCCTCAATGTCAAGACAGATGCCGAGCCAGTCAAGCAACGGCTACGGTGCTTCGCACAAGACCACAAAGATGCTATCCAGGAGGAGATAACCAAGCTTCTCGCAGCCGGGTTCATCAAAAAGGTCTATCACCCGGATTGGCTGGCAAACCCAATCCTAGTCTGGAAGAAAAAGGTAAATGGCGCATGTGTGTCGACTACACTGATCTCAACAAGGCGTGCCCTAAGGATCCATTTGGTCTACCCAGAATAGATCAGGTGGTGGATTCAACCGCAGGTTGCGAACTTCTTAGTTTTCTCGACTATTACTCGGGATACCATCAAATCAGCCTCAAGGAGGAGGACTGCCTAAGGACGTCTTTTATCACGCCGTTTGGAGCATACTGCTATATCACTATGCCGTTCGGTTTGAAAAACGCTGGAGCAACGTATCAACGGGCCATTCAGTGGTGTCTACACACTCAGATCGTGGAGGCCTATGTCGACGACGTGGTGATCAAGACCAAGTCCAAAGAAGAACTCATCGCTGACCTGGAAGAAACCTTCCAAAATCTTCGAAGATTCAAGATGAAGTTGAACCCGGAAAAGTGCGCCTTCGGTGTGCCATCCGGCAAGCTACTCGGCTTCATCATCTCACATCGTGGCATCGAGGCCAACCCGGAGAAACTCAACATAATCATGAACATGGCACCCCCGACTAGCTAGAAGGACGTCCAGAAGCTAACATGCTGCATGGCGGCACTCAGCTGGTTTATTTCCCCACTAGGCGAACGGGGCATGCCCTTTTTCAAGCTATTGAAGAAAGCAGACAATTTCCAATGGACTCCCGAAGCCTAGCAAGCCTTCGAAGACTTCAAAAAATTTCTTCCATCACCACCCGTGTTGGCGTCACCCATGCCCCAAGAACCGCTAATGCTATATCTGGTGGCAACCACTTAGGTAGTCAGCATGGTATTGGTGGTCAAGCGATCTGAACAGGGTCACATACAGAAGATTCAACGGCCAGTCTACTTTGTCGGTGAGGTCCTTGCTGACTCGAGGATGAGATATCCGTAGGTCCAAAAGCTGCTATACGGCCTACTCATCACTGTCCAGAAGCGGGTGCACTACTTCCAAGCACATCAAGTCACGGTGGTCACATCGTATCCACTCGGGGACGTCCTGCATAACCGCGAGGCCACCGGCCCAATCGCTAAATGGGCGCTCGAGTTGATGGCGTTAAACTTCACCTTTCAGCCACGGATAGCTATCAAATCACAAGCTCTAGCCGACTTCGTGGCCGAGTGGACAGAAGTCCAGATGCCTACATCATCAGCAAAGCTAGAGTACTGGACAATGTACTTTGACGGTTCTCTACGGATCGGCCGCACCAGGGCCGGAATCGTCTTAACGTCCCCCACCGGCGAAAAACTTAAGTACGTTCTCCAGATCCACATCCCGGCTTCCCACAACGTCACTGAGTACGAGGCACTTATCCACGGGCTCCGCATTGCTATATCACTCGGCATCTGCCGACTGGTTGTGCGAAGAGATTCTCAACTCGTGGTGAACCAAGTCATGAAAGACTGGACATATCTCGATGACACAATGGCGGCATACTGTCAGGAGGTCCAGAAGCAGGAAAACAAGTTCGAGGGGTAGAAGATAACACATGTCCTACGACAATACAATGTGCTGCAGACGAATTGGCAAACATGGGATCTAAGCGAGAAGCAGTCTCGACAAGGACCTTTGTCGAGCAACTTATGGAGCCATTAGTCAAGAAGAAACCAGTGCTAGAACAGTCGGGATGTGAACCTACCCTGGCAACAGACGAAGTACTGAACATATGTCAAGACTGACGGACTCCTGTTCTCAAATTCCTCCTAGACAATGAACTCCCGGAAGATCGCAGTCAAGCCAAACAAATTAAACGTCGAAGCAAGAGTTTCCTAGTCGTCGGAGAAGACCTGTACCGAAGAAGTGCATCCGGTGTCCTCATGCACTGCGTCACCACCGAGGAGGGCAAGTAGATTCTGCACTCGATCCACTCAGGCATATGTAGCAACCATGCCGCATCCAGGACGTTAGTCAGAAAGGCTTACCGGTAGGGATTCTTCTGGCCAACAGTAGTAACAGACGCCAAAGACATTGCTCACACATGCAAGGGTTGCCAGTTCTACGCAAGACAAACCAATCTTACAACCCAAGAACTCCAAACAATCCCAATCTCTTGGCCCTTTGCAGTATGGGGGCTTGACATGGTCGGGCCTTTCAAGAAAGCGCCAGGAGGGTTCACACACTTGTTCATCGTAGTGGATAAATTCACGAAGTGGATTGAGGCAAAACCCGTTGCTACCATAACAGTGGCATGAGCAAAGGACTTCATCATGAGTATATTATACCGATTCAGAGTCCCTAACCGCATCATCACGGACAACGATACTTAGTTCACGGGCAGCGTATTTCAAGATTTCTGTGACGATTTTAGCATCAAGATCTATTATGCATCTGCGGCACACCCGCGGAGCAATGAGCAGGTTGAACGAGCCAATGGTATGGTCTTACAAGGTATCAAGGCCAGGGTATTCGACCGACTACAACCATACGCGGGCCGGTGGGTACAAGAACTCCCATCTATTCTCTAGTCTCTCAGAACAACGGTTAGTCGGGCAACAGGGCAATCCCCTTTCTTTCTGGTCTATGGTGCCGAGGCTATGCTACCAACCGAGTTAGAGTTCGGGTCTTCACGAGTGCGGGCTTACTCAGAAGACACTTCAAACAATACCCGATTGGTCGAACTAGATCAGTTGGAAGAAGCAAGGGACATCGTAATAATCCAGTCGGCAAGGTATCTTCAAGGCCTGCGTCGCTACCACAATCGCAATGTCCGTGGCCGCGCCTTTTTGGTCGGAGATCTCATCTTTAGAAAAATACAAACCACCAAAGACAGGCATAAACTATCCCCAATATGGGAAGGGCCGTTCATTATAGCCAAGGTGACGCGGCCAGGTGCCTACCGACTGAAGACCAAAGACGGTGCCCTCATTAGCAACTCATGGAATATAGAACAGCTACATCGTTTCTATACCTGAGTCTTATACTTTCCCATGTGTACAGTTTCTCTCTAACTCACTACCTCGCTTGTTCCAATCGAGTAGTGAGTCGGGGGCTGCATGTATTATATGTGCTTTGTCAATAATATACAAGCTTATTTTACTTAAGTTATAAAGTTTTGCAACGACTTTGTTATGTTTGCCCGAGTATAGCTTCTGCGGTGAACGATTTTATTAAGTTCCTATAGACTAACTCGGTGTAGACTATATAGTCGGGTAAAGCTAATGACAACTGAGTAATAATTCAGAGCTTGGCGGCATTTCACATATATTTACACATGTCTTTACAAAAATTCATATACAACCGACTGCATGATGCATTGTTCTTATATACCCAGGTCTTGGGTGATCACCTCCGCAGTCGGCCTCGCCTAGGCTATCAGCTCCATCACCTCCTCAGGTGTCGTCTCCTCGGCGAACCCCTCCCCGATGTCCTCAATATCTGCCCTTGGGTACATTGACTTGGTCATCGGCAGGGTTGGGGCCACGCCGACAACAGTACGCTCATCCAAGTACCTCTTCAGGATACTCAGTGCTTCGTTAAGGGGCGCCTGCACCTGAGACACCATGTTGGAGCTAGTTCCCACATAACGAGGATCCATCACGTCAAGGAGCCCTTTCACGGGCTTAGCAAGGATCTCCCGTGACTCCTTGATGACCTTTATCTCCTCTGCAAAAGCCTGGAACTGGATTCGGGCATTGGCTCTAGCGGCTACCCGGGTTCACCGACAAGTAAACTTGTTAGGCAAAACCACAGATTGATTACTTAATGGATTGGTTAAGGTCATTGTCAGAGCAGAGACTTACTTTCGTAGTCGGCCTCCCAATTGGCTTTGGCCTTCTCCAGTTCCGCCTTTTCCTTTTCGAGCTTGGCGTTGGCCTTCTTCAAGTCGGCCTTTTCTCTCTCAAGCTCAGCCTTGGCCCTTGTCAAGTCAGCCTTGTCTTTTTCAAGCCCGGCCTTGGCTCTCTCGGCCTCCTTCAGCTGGACTTCTTCCTCTGTTCAACTCTTCAGCTCGGCTTCGAGGACTGCACATCAGAATAGTCAAGTACTTAGCATTGCAGTCAAGACACAACTGGGCAGATGGGAAACAACACAGCTGAAGAAACATACTAAGTGCTCAGTCAGGAAGATGTTTGGGAGACTTACTTCCAATCTTCTTGGCTTGGTCCCAATTTTCCTCCCTGAGCTGAGTAACGGCTCCCTTCAGCCAAGACTCCCTCCCCTGGTGGTGCTACTCCAATTCGGTCTTTAAGGCCCGGAGCTAGTCCAATTCTTGGAGCTAGGGGGCAAGTCGGGTCAGGACCTCGTTCATCCTCTCCGAGTGATCAACAATTTTTTGCTCGAGGAGAAACAGAGCAAAACAGAGTCAAGCGTCAGAACATTCGTGCAAGGAGGACTACCAAGACTCCAATACGGCGAAAGTCATACCTGAATCCCCTGGGACGTGGCGATTGCGGCGTGAAGCAAATCTTCACGCTCCTTCTCTGCTGCAACTTCGTCGTGCTTGTAACTCCTCACAGTTCCGTCGGAAGCTACCCAGCGGAATGTCCTTGGGAACTTGCGGGGAGGGGCTTCAAGCCTAGGGAGGTCTGGTCTTTCTGACAACGACCACGACCACGACGACGATGACGATGGTGACAAGGGCAGAGATGGGGTCCTGGCCCTCAACTCGGCAGCCTCCGGGGCCTCGGGGGCTGGCTCAGGGGCTGGAGCAATAGCTTCGATAACTACCCCTTGGTCGGCCGGTGTTGGCGGCCCTGCAGTAAGGACGATCTCAGTTTCTGCAACTAAGACCGTCGCCGGCTCAGCAGGCATGCTCGCTGGCGTCGGCTCGGCTGGGGCTGGCTCGACGATGGGAGTAGCCGAAGCGGTCTCCTTGAGATCAATGTCGGCCCGCTTCCTGCGTAACGAGTCAAACATTAATATGGTACCATGCCGAACAAGATTTTCAGAAGACCTAGAGCAACCTTCCTCTTGGAGAACTTAAGCTTCTGTCCGGGTGATTCGGAGGTCGGCACTGGAGGGCCGCTGGCTGTCGGGCCTGAGGGCACGGTGGTTGGCAGCGGTGTTTCTATCCTAGTGGGCCCCATTCGCGGGGCGGCCAGCTAGGGCGCCTGGGTACTTGGCGGTGCCATTTTTGGGCTCGATGTTGTTCAGCCTGGTAGTGCTAGACCTAGCCTTGTACTCGGCAACACTCGTATTGGGCTCGATGATGCTGAGCTCGACTGTGCTGGTCCCGGTTTGGGACTCGGCAGCCTGGGGACTGTACCAGCGGTGTCTTTTATCTCTAGACTCCCGGCTGTAGCACTCAGCGTCATAACCTTCTTCTTGCCCTGATCTACAGCAGGTCTCTTCCCCACTCTCTTGGAGTCGGGCTGGACAGCGGAAGGACTTCTTGGCCTCTTCTTCGACTTCATGGCCGATAGCGTTCGGGAATCATCATCAAATTCCTCACATGACTGCAAGCAGTTCAACAATGCATTTTACACATTCTAGAGCCAATCTAGGCACATATCTACAAGTACTCATCCCAGATGAATTACAAGACAACATCAGCAAGGGTTACTTTGGGGCGCGGCCTCTTCTAGCTATAAGCCGCCACAGATCGTTCTGTATCTTTAGTTTCAACCATTCCGCTGGCAAAGAAATCCAGCAGGATGTTGGTCACTTTGTATTTGTCTATTAGGTCGGCGTATTCCTAGCTGGGATCGCCTTTGCCCTTATAGTCCCAGCCGAAGTGGCACCTCAGATTTAGTAGCCTGATGCACCGAGTCAAAAAATGTCTAGCCACCCATGGACTAGTTAACCTGGCTCTCTTCAGCTTGTCAATCCTACCAACAAGTTTGTGAACTTGCCCCATGTAACACCCTGAAATTATCCCTATATAAAATATTGTGTAAAAAGAATTTTTAGAAATGGAATTAAAAGTCTCAATGAGTGAAAAGAATAAAATCAGGGAAAATCTAAAGAAAAATGGGCTTGAAAATAATTTTATAAAATTCTTTGCTTAATTATTTAATTTCTGGAATTTTCTGGGAATTAATTGATTAGGGGAAGTATTTTCGGCAATATAAATAAGCTCACAACAGTAAAAGAAAAAGAGAAAGGTTTTAAAAATCCCCTCACAGTCTCTGGGCCAATTCTCGGCCCATTACTGTGCTCTAGCAGTCGCCCGTGCCCCGCCCGTGCCCGTGCCCTCGCCCTCGCCCGTGCCCGTGCCCGTGCCTCGCCGTGCCCGCGCTCGCGCCCGCCCGTCAGGTCGTCGCCTACCTCTAGCCGGGCGGCTCTGTAGCACCCGAGCGCCGCCGCCGCGAGTCTCGCCAAATCCGTTCGCCTCGGAACCGTTCTCTCCGAGTCGGTTGAGGGAAAACCGAGCCCTTATCCGCCTCTACCTAATCCCCAAGAATCCGGAGCGGAATCGTGCGTGGAACAGAGCCCCGAAGCCTCCCGAGTCGGTTCTCTCTCTCTCTCGTCGCCGCCGCAAAACCCGTTGAGTCCGAGCCAGAGTCCGCCCCCTCTTTGCCTTAAATAGCGAGCCTGGAACCCCTAGGGTCATTTTCGCCCTTTAGATCGAGGTCTAGCTAGCCCTAGCCGCCTCTCCTCGTCTCGCGCTTGCTCCGCCGCCGTTGCCAAGCTTCGTCCGCGCGCCGCCGTCGCCAAGCTTCGTCCGCGCGGCGCCGTCACCTCAGCCGCCGTCGAAGGTCGTCGCCGCCTCGGTTAGTTTCGCAGGGTCCCGCTGAAGCCAGGCTGCCACCTCGTAGCCCTCGGAAGCCGCCGGAACACCGCCGTCGACGAAGACCCGAAGCCCTTCACTGCCTCAAGCTCGCCGCCAGCCGTCTCCGTCGTCGTTCTTCGTGGTTTCACCCTCGATAACGATCGCCTCGACCTCCTTTACCCTTTCCCGCTCTCCATGTGCGTCGCCGCGCCGCCGATCGCCGTCGACCATCGGATCCAGTGCCGCCGCCGTCGCTGTAGCCGGCGTGGTCGCCGTGTGTGCGCCAGCTCGCCGCCACCTCAGCACCGTAGCCGATTCGTAGCCGATCCGATTGGGATCGATGCCAGCCGATGGATCTCCTCGGTTAGATCGTAGCCGTCCGATCAAAACCCTAGAATCCTAGCCGTCGTTTCCCCTTGTGGACCACGGTGGACTCGGTTCACCATGGACCAGACCCCTTCCCTCGCTCTGACAGTGGGCCCCACTGGTCAGCCGAGAGTCCCCTCTCTCCTGTGACGCCCTAAATGCCTTTTCCGAATAAAATTAATTCAACTATGATGCAATAAATCAGTTAATTCTATTACATAGGCTATAAAGGGTTAAAACTTCTAAAAATCATAACTAATTCATACGAACTCGGATTGAGGTCGATCAAGTCGCTAATTTCTCTAAAAATCATGAACTATCCATTAAAAATATAATATTGTATTGTTCATGTGTGTTGACTGTTTTGTTATTTGCCTATGGCTACCGACGTTCAGGAAGAGACGCAGTTTGTCGAAGCAGGTGTCGAAGACTGTGTAGGGCTGCAAGGCAAGTCACACAGATTCCTCTTTCTCATTGAACATATTGTTCCTATGATTAAAGCTATGTTTTCTTTCAACGCTGTATTTATTTTGGAATGTCATCGGGACAGGGAAACCCTAACCTTGGTTTATGGCCTCTTTGATTTGATCACATGACATTGTACCTATGGGATAATTTTGACTAGCTACCTTTATTTACTGGTTAGCTAGAATAACTCTAGGACCCTACTTAGCCATGCCTAGCAATTAATAGAATAACTTATGGGTTGTCATAATAATTTCTATACTATTATTCAGTCACATGAAATGATGATCCCTTTACGACGTGGTCGTACAAGGACAACTTAATGGTCCACTAAAACTTGAATAAAAGGTGGGTCCCGAGCACCAGGGTGTGTTTGTTGCTAGCGGTGCTCGTGACAGTTAAGGACCGGTTCGCGGACTACTTGTTGCGAAGCAACACTTGTGCTAACCACAAGCTAGTATGGGCTAGCTGGAGTTTGAAGTGTGCCGAGTTCAATAGGAGGCACCAGGGTGTGTTTGTGGCTGGTATAAGTCCACACATGGCAGTGCCAATAAGGCCATGCTTCGGGCGTCGGACCGTCTTGCGGGGAGGGCATTGATAACCCCTACCGGAGACCGGAGGTTCGGCGGGAGGCTCTCCTATTGGGCGAGTTACATGAATGATCCTGTCACAATTCCTTACCGAGATACCGTGGTGGTATTGAGGGGCATAGTGATGTGCTGTGGAGTTGTGTCTCGTGGGTAAATTGGTACATCTCTGGCCAGAGTAAAAACTATTCAAATAGCTGTGCCCACGGTTAAGGGCGAGCCTAGCAATGTTTCTGTGATTAGTCCCACACTACTTAAATTTAATGGTTGAACAGTGGAACATGTGTAGCTCCAGGTTGGAGTGGTTGGGCCTATACCGTTTTGGTGAGCGGTATAGCGTGGATTAATACTGTTATTTAATTACTGTTTTATTACTCTCTCAAACATTTTATTACTTGCTTTTACGCAAACTCGAGCCCTACTATGCCATCCTTTGTTATCCCGTGCACTTGCATACTTGCTGTGTGGCTTGCGGAGTATGTCATATGCTCACCTTGCAATCAACAATCATTCAGAGGAGGACTACAGCGAAGAGGACTACCTAGAGGACTAAGAGGGAGCCCAGTCAAGTGCGTGGAGTGGGAATCATCACACTGTTGTTTATTTATCCGCTGTTAGAACTTTATTTATTTGAGAGGTACCATTCACCTCTGTAATAAATGCTTACGCTATGTAAACAATTACTTTGATTATCAATTTTGTCATGTGTGCCTCGGTTGATTCCTGGACGAGGGTTTACACACAATAAAACTCCAGAATTTTGGATGGAAATTCTGGGCGTGACACCCCATTTCTTCAGAGGTGGGCAAAGAAGACCACTTGGCGATAATCACCGGGGGCAAACCCATAAAAGGGGGAAGGCTTGGCTCAAGATCAGAACAGTAAAACCATTCCTTATGCCAGTCTTTGAGAGAAGATTTCAGGGGAATATTAAAATAGGTCCTCTTCATCTCACTCCTGAGTTGGATACCGGCCCCCCCAGTCACATGGATTTTGCTCTTGGAGGGCTGGGGCTTGATATGAAATAGATATCTAAAGAGATTCAAATGGGGTTCCACACCAGGAAGCACTCACAAAGAGCTACAAAAATGGAGATTTGCAAGATTGAGTTGGGATTCAGATTCACCAACTCGAGTTCATAAAAAGCAAGAAGCTGGTGAAAAAACTCGGAAGATGGAAGAGAAAGACTCCCAGTGGAAAAAGAGGCGAAAACATTGTCTCACCCTCCTGCGGGCTCCGGAACCGATTCACCCTCAGCCGGACGCCAGTTGATGACATCGTGGCACTACAACCTCAACTACTTCTCCAGAAGCTTCAGCTTGGCCGACCCGTAATCCGAAGTTGGCCAGAATCATCCGATGCACCCGCAAAGATCTAAAGCCCTCGCATGGCTGGGGATGAGGAGATTTGGGGAAAATGTCACGGACAGGTTTGGAATAGATGAGGAGGAGCGGAATTGCCGCGAGTTCTCTTAACGGGGAAGAGTGAACAATGGCTGAACCTAGCGGAGCGTGTGGAGGCATGGGCCCCGGGCACCTCATCACAAGCATATGGGCCACTCGGATAGAGGATGGGCTGAGACTTGTAATTAGAGATATAGTAGCACCCGATAGACTTTACCTTGTACAATAAGGAATATATAGTCCTAGTCGGGTAGATTGTATCTCTAAGAGGAAATCCCTTAGCCGTATCCGGTTGGGACTCCTACCTTGTACCCCTATCCCCCAGTATATAAGGGGAGGCAGGGCGCCCCCTGAGGGCAGAACAACATATAAGCTCATAGAAGCAGACACAAATCCTCAAAGGAATAACACCACAATTGGACATAGGGTATTACCTCACATCGAGGGCCTGAACCAGTATAAACCTCTCCTTGTTCCTTTCCAATCCACCGAGTTTCCATCCGCCGAGTAGCCCCATATTCATATTGCCGGTGTTAAATATCGACAGTTGGCGCACCAGGTAGGGGCCTTTCGGCGTGATCTACGTCAACAATCTCAATGGATCCAACAACAGGAGTCAACGGCAACAAATTCTCCCTTGGAGACACAATAACCTTCGGAAGCCTCGACTTCGTCGCCAACCAAATCGGCAATCTCACCTTGGCCAACGCAAATCTAATCCAACCGGCTGAGGAACCAGCCGACTCCGCGCCAGTTGGCCCTTGAGACGCTGCAATAACCATCATCAATCCGACGCAGCAATCTTCTACTTTGTCAAGCCTCGGGACAACTCTCTACTTCGGTGTCCGACTCGCGCTAGGCCTTGAGCCTGCCCGGGTTGGGCTAGGAAGGGGAGAGATCGTCAATTTCCCGCACAGGCTCGGAATGCCACGGATCTACATCTTACGCGGTAGACCGGATCTCCTACAATTCAGTTTGGACACGGCCAAGCGCCATTTCAGATTGGATCTAGGGAGGTTGGAGTCATTCTTACTCCGATGAACTACTCGGACTCCAACTCCAGGTCGGACAACAGTTCGAACACCAGTTCGGACTCCAGTCTGGCAAGTCTCCTTTTCCCCCGTGAGATCTTCATGGTTTCGACCCCTCTACCAGAGGTACGCCGACTACAAGGGGAGCAACGGAGGAGGCGCCCGACTATGACAACAGGAGGAAGCTGACCACGAGGCTCGCAACGACGGGCTACGCAAGGCTAGGTGAACCGCTTAGCAACAGATCCTCCAGACCAAAGTTGGCAACCATGACGTCTTCGTCACACCACAACAGAATGTCGTGGCCGCTGCAACCCTGCTGGACACACTCCAGCTCGAGCTTGATCACCAGGCCACCCTGATTATTGCCAAGATCAAGGCGATGATTACAGCCGCTGCCTGTCAGCAGCAATAGCAGTCGGGCGACACACTTGTACTGACCAACCAGTCGGGTTCTCCGGCGGTAGGCTCATCTACGTCAACACGACGCTGGGCAGCTGGCTCAAGTCAGCTACACGAGGAGTCACGGCAAATGTCACTCGGCAACACCAATAACAACGATCAGCGGCGTCACCAGAATGACCGCCGGTTCAACCAAGACCTCCGAGTCCAACTACAACGCGACCTCCGCCACAACATCAACGCTCGGCGCCGTGAACGTGAGGAGAACGAATGCCGCAGAATAGAGGACGAGCACGAGCGTTTTCGTCTTCACCACGAGCGGTTTAACCGCCGCTGTCGGAGCCGGAGCCCTCACGAAGATGAAGGTGTTCCAGCTTTCACCCATGAGCTACAGGATGTCGACTGGCCATCGGGCTTCAAGCCTATGGGGATCGAGAAATACGACGGCAAAGCCAACCCCGAGTCTTGGCTCACCGTATACACCCTAGCGATTCGAGCTGCCAGGGGTGACCATAAAGCCATGGCTAACTACCTCCCGGTCGCCCTGGCCGACTCACGAGGGACATGGCTAACAGGGCTCCCAAGGCAGTCGATCGGTTCTTGGGGAGAACTCAGGGAGCGGTTCATCGCTAACTTTCAAGGGACCTACGAGAGGCCGTCTTTCGAGCATGATCTATATCAACTGCACCAGAAGAAGAATGAGTCTCTACGTGACTTTATCAAGAGGTTCTCCAAGAAGCGCAACCAAATCCCAATGATCAAGGACGAGGCTGTCATCGCCGCCTTCCGCAAGGGAGTAAAGGATGCCCCGTTCATCGCGAAGTTCACTCGGAAGCCTCCAGCCACCGTCTGGGCTCTCTTTGATATGGCAAACATATACGCCGACTCGGCCGAAAAGGTCGTAGAGGCCCTCGACGAGAAGGAGTCCCGGCAGAAGGACCAGAAGGCGAAAGCCGACAACAAGCCATCGCAAAACAAGACCGGCAACCGCAAGCAGAAGTCGGACAACGAGGTGGCCAACATGGAGCGAACTCGGTTGCGGCCCCAACGGAACAACGACTACCAGAAGGTCATGAACCGGCCATGCCCCTTCCACCCAAAGGCAAGCACGTGGCCAAAGACTGCTTCATGCTCAAGAAGTTTGCTTCCGAGCAGGCTTCATCATCTAGCACCGACAAGAGCAAAGACAAGCCAGATAAGGACCCGGCGACGTACGATTTTTCAAGATCCCTAGGCTGAGCTTAACCACATCTTCAGAGGGCTGTCTGCGTACGAATCTAAGCGCAAGCAGAAGCTAACAGCACATGACATCAACACAATCTCTACAGCAGATGCCCCCAATATCTGCGCTGGTCAGAAACGTCCATCACGTTCACCCGCGCTGATCATCCAGATCGGGTTTCGCACCTGGGACGCTATCCACTCGTCCTAGACCCGGTCGTCAAGAACATTAAGTTGAAGAAGATTCTCATAGATGGAGGCAGCACACTCAATATCCTCTTCGCCAAGACCCTGGACGAGATGAAGATTCCTCGTTTAGATCTGCGACCGAGTACGGCGCCCTTCCACGAGATAATTCCTAGCCTATCTTCAACTCCACTTGGGCAGATAACCTTACCGTTCACTTTCGGCATGCGGGATAACTTCTGCACAGAAAACATCTACTTCGAGGTCGCCGACTTCAAGACTGCGTGCCACGCGATACTCGGATGGCCGGCGCTTGCCAAATTCATGGCGGTACCGCACTATACTTATATGGTGCTCAAGATGCCCGGGCCAGCAGGAGTCCTCTCCCTCCGCAGCGACGTCAAGCAAGCCTTCACCTGCAACAAGGAGAGCTGCGAGTTGCCTCAATCACAAGAGGTGGCAGTCGGGTGCAACAGCATTCGGCAAGCCATCACAACCGAAGTCGAAGAAGATCAAGTTCTGGCCAAAAAAGCAGCGAAGTCAGGAATTTCAGCGGACTCTAACACGAAGAAGATCCCCTGGACCCTTCCGACCCCTCCAAGACTGCTCTAGTCGGGACCGGACTCGACCCCAAATAGGAAGACGCGCTCGTCACCTTCCTCCAAGCCAACAAGGATATCTTCGTCTGGAAACCATCCGATATGCTGGGCATACCAAGGGAGGTGATCGAGCACGCCCTCAACGTCAGGACAGACGCCAAGCCAGTAAAGCAACGGCTACGGCGCTTCGCTCAGGACCGGAAAGATGCTATTCGGGAGGAGATAACTAAGCTTCTCGCAGCCGGGTTCATCAAAGAGGTCTATCACCCGGATTGGTTGGCAAACCCAATCCTGGTTTGGAAGAAAAACGGTAAATGGAGCATGTGCGTCAACTACACCGATCTTAACAAGGCATGCCCCAAAGATCCATTCGGTCTACCCAGAATAGATTAAGTGGTGGATTCAACTACGGGGTGTAAACTTCTCAGCTTTCTCGACTGTTACTCGGGATACCATTAAATCAGCCTAAAGGAGGAGGACTGCTTAAAGACGTCTTTCATCACGCCGTTTGGAGCGTACAACAACATCACTATGCCATTCGGCCTGAAAAACACTGGAGCAACATATCAACGCGCAATTCAGCGGTGTCTACACACTCAGATCAGGCGCAACATGGAAGCCTACGTCGATGATGTGGTGATCAAGACCAAGCCCAAAGAAGACCTCATTGCTGATCTAGAAGAAACCTTCCAAAATCTTCGAAGATTCAAGATGAAGTTGAATCCGGAAAAGTGCGCCTTTGGTGTGGCATCCGGCAAGTTACTCGGCTTCATCGTCTCGCATCGAGGCCAACCTGGAGAAAGTCAACGCAATCATGAATATGGCACCCCTGACTAACCAGAAGGATGTTCAGAAGCTAACAGGCTGCATGGCGGCACTCAGCCGGTTTATTTCTCGACTAGGCGAACGGGGCATGCCCTTTTTCAAGCTATTGAAGAAAGCAGACAATTTCCAATGGATTCCCGAAGCCCAGCAAGCCTTCGAAGACTTGAAACAATTTCTCACATCACCTCCCGTGTTGGCGTCACCCATGCCCCAAGAACCGCTAATGCTATATCTGGCGGCAACTACTCAGGTAGTCAGCACGGTGCTGGTGGTTGAGCGATCCGAACCGGGTCATATCACTTTGTCAGCGAGGTTCTTGCCGACTCGAAGATAAGATATCCGCAGGTCCAGAAGCTGCTATACGACCTACTCATCACTGTTCAAAAGCTGGTGCATTATTTCCAAGCACATCAAGCCATGGTGGTCACATCGTATCCCCTCGAGGATGTCCTGCATAATCACGAGGCCACCGACCGAATCGCTAAATGGGCGCTCGAGTTGATGGTGTTCGACATCACCTTTCAGCCACAGACAGCAATCAAATCACATGCTCTAGCCGTCTTCGTGGCTAAGTGGACAGAAGTCCAAATGCCTACATCAACAGCGAAGCTAGAGTACTGGACAATGTACTTCGACAGTTCTCTACGGATCAGCGGCGCCTAGGCCGGTGTTGTATTGACGTCCCCTACCGGCGAAAAACTCAAGTACGTTCTCCAAATCCACTTCCTGGCTTCCCACAACGTCACCAAGTACGAGGCACTCATCCATGGGCTCCGCATTGCTATATCACTCGGCATTCGTTGATTGGTTGTGCGTGGAGACTCTCACTCGTGGTAAACCAAGTTATGAAAGACTGGACATGCCTCGACGACACCATGGTGGCATATTGTCAGGAGGTCCGGAAGCTAGAAAACAAGTTCGACGGGCTGGAGATAACACATGTCCTACGACAATACAATGATGCGGCAAATGAATTGGCAAATATGGGATCCAAGCGAGAAGGAGTCCCGACAGGGATCTTTGTTGAGCAACTTATGGAGCCATCAGTCAAGAAGAAACCAGTGCCAGAGCAGTCAGGAGGCGAACCTACCCCAGTAGCAGACGAAGTACTAAACATATGTCAAGACTGGCGGACTCCTGTTCTCCAATTCCTCCTAGACGATGAACTCCCAGAAGATCGTAGACAAGCCAAACAAATCAAACGTTGAAGCAAGAGTTTCCTAGTCGTCGGAGAAGACCTATACCGAAGAAGTGCATCCGGTGTCCTCATGCGCTGCGTCACCACCGAGGTGGGCAAGCAGATTCTGCAAGCGATCCACTCGGGCATATGTGGCAACCATGCCGCATCCAGGACGTTAGTCAGAAAGGCTTACCGGCAGGGATTTTTCTGGCCAATAGCAGTAACAGATGCTAAAGACATTGTTCGCACATGCGAGGGTTGCCAGTTCTATGCAAGACAAACCAATCTCCTAGCCCAAGAACTCCAAACAATCCCAATCTCTTGGCCCTTTGCAGTATGGGTGCTTGACATGGTCAGGCCCTTCAAGAAAGCCCCAAGAGGGTTCACACACTTGTTCGTCGCAGTGGATAAATTCACCAAGTGGATTAAGGCCAAACCCTTTGCAACCATAACAGTGGCACGAGCAAAGGACTTCATCATGAGTATATTTTACCGATTCGGGGTCCCCAACCGCATCATCACCGACAATGGTACTCAGTTCATGGGTGGCGTGTTTCAAGATTACTGTGACGACTTCAGCATCAAGATCTGCTATGCATCTGTGGCACACCCGCGGAGCAATGGGCAGGTTGAACGAGCCAATGGTATGGTCTTACAAGGTATCAAGGCTAGGATATTTGACCGACAACAACCATACGCGGGCCAGTGGGTACAAGAACTCCCATCTGTACTCTGGTCCCAAAAAACCACGGTTAGTCAGGCAACTGGGCAATCCCCTTTCTTTCTGGTCTATGGTGCTGAGGCTATGCTACCAACCGAGTTAGAGTTCGGCTCTCCACGAGTTCGGGCTTACTCAGAAGACATCTCCAACAATACCCGATTAGTCGAACTAGATCAGTTGGAAGAAGCGAGGGATATCGCAACAATCCAGTCGGCAAGGTATCTTCAAGGCCTGCGTTGTTATCACAATCACAATGTCCATGGCTGCGCCTTTTTGGTCGGAGGCCTCGTCTTGAGAAAAATACAAACCACCAAAGACAGGCATAAACTATCCCCAATCTGGGAAGGGCCGTTCATTATCGCTGAGGTTACTCGGCCAGGCGCCTACCGACTGAAGACCGAAGACGGTGCCCTCATCAGCAACTCATGGAATATAGAACAGCTACGTCCCTTCCATACCTGAGTTTTATACTTTCCCATGTGTACAGTTTTTCTCTGACTCACTACACCGCTTGTTTCAACCGAGTAGTGAGTCGGGGGCTCCATGTATTATATGTGCTTTGTCAATAATATACGAGCTTGTTTTACTTAAGTTATGAAGTTTTACTATGACTTTGTCACGTTTGCCGGAGTACAGCTCTCTGCGGTGAAAAATTTTATTAAGTTCCTATAGACTAACTCGGTGTATACTACATAGTTGGGTAAAACTAATGACAACTGAGTAACAATTCAAAGCTTGGCGGCATTGCACATATATTTACACATGTCTTTATAAAAATCCACAATACACCGACTGCATGATATACTGTTCTTACATACCTAGGTCTCGTGTGATCATCTCTGTAGTCAGCCTCGCCTTGGCTATCAACTCCAGTGCCTCCTCAGGTGTCGTCTCCTCGGCGAACCCCTCCCCGATGGCTTCAATATCTGCCCTTGGGTAGATGGACTTGGTCATCGCCAGGGTATGGGCCACGCCGACAATAGTACACTCATCCGAGTACCTCTTCAGGACACTCGGTCCATCGTTAAGGCGCGCCTGCACCTAAGACATCGTGTTGGAGCTGGTTCCCACATAGCGAGGATCCATCACGTCAAGGAGCCCTTTCACGAACTCGGCAAGGATCTCCCGTGACTCCTTGACAACCCTTATCTCCTCTACGAAAGCCTGAAACTGGATTTGGGCATTAGCTCTAGCAGCTACCCGGGTTCACTGGCAAGCAAACTTGTCAGGCAAAACTACAGATGGGGTAATTAATGGATTGGTTAAGATCAATGTTAGGGCGGAGACTTACTTTTGTAGTCGGCCTCCCACTTGGCTATGGTCTTCTCCAGTTCAACTTTTTCTTTCTCGAGCTTGGCGTTGGCCTTCTTCAACTTGGCCTTCTCTTGCTCAAGCTCGGCATTGGCCCTTGTCAGGTCGGCCATGTCTTTTTCAAGCCCGGCCTTGGCTCTCTCAGCCTCCTACAGCTGGGTTTCTCCCTTTGTTTGGGTCTTCAGCTTGGCTTTGAGGGCTGCATGACAGATTAGTTAAGAATTTAACGTTGCAGTCAAGACACAACTGGGCAGTTAGGAACAACACAACTGGAGAAATATACTAAGGATTTGGTCATGAAGAAATATTCTGGAGGCTTACCTCTCATCTTCTTGGCTTCGTCCCAATTCTCGTTCTTGAGCTAGGTGACGGCGTCCTTCAGCCAAGTACCCTCCCTTGATGGCGCTCCTCCAATACAGTCTTTAGGGACCGGAGCTGGTCCAATTCTTGGAGCTGGGGGGCAACCCGGGTCAGGACCTCGTGCATCTTCTCTGAGAGATCAACAAGCTTCTGCTCGGGGAGAAACAAGTCAAAGCAGAGTCAAGCGTCAAGGAAGACTACCAAGATTCCAATGCAACGGAAATCATACCTGAATCCCCTGGGACGCGGCGATTGTGGCACGAAGCAAGTCTTCACGCTCCTTTTCCGCCGAAACCTCATCATGCTTATAACTCCTTGCGGTTCCGTTGGGCGCCGTCCAGCGGAATGTCCACGGGAACTTGTGGGGAGGAGCTTCGAGCCGAGGGAGGTCTGGTCTGTCCGAAGGAGGAGATAGCGACGACGACGACGGTGACGGGGTCCTGGCCCTCAACTCGGCGGCCTTCAGGCCCTCGGGGGCTGGCTCAGGGGCTGGAGTAGCAGCTTCGACAACCACCCCTTGGTCGGTCGGTGTCGGCGGCCCTGCAGTCAGGACCATCTCAGTTTCTGCAACTGGGACCGTCGCTGCCTCAGCAGGTGTGCTCGCTGGCGCTGGCTCGGTTGGGGCTGGCTCCACAACGGGAGTGGCCGGAGCGGTCTCCTTGAGATCAATATCGGCCCGCTTCCTGCGTAACGAGTCAAACTTCAAGACACTGCCATGACAAACAAGATTTTCAGGGGATCTAGAGCAACCTACCTCTTGGAGAACTTAAGCTTTTGCCCGGGAGATCCAGATCCTGGCGGTGGGCTGTAGACGGTTGTCGGGCTAGTCGGCGTGGCAGTCGGTTGTGGTGTTTTTATCCTGATTGGCCCCACTCCTTGTGCGGCCGGTTGGGGTGCCCGGGTGCTCAGCGGTGCCACTTTTGGGCTCAATGTTGCTGAGCCTGGCGGCACTGGAATCGGCCCTGTACTCGGCGGCACTCTGGTTGGGCTCGATGATGCTGAGCTCGACTGCACAGGTCCCGGTCTAGGACTCAATGGCCTGGGTGCTGCACCGACGGAGTCCTTTATCTTTAGACTCCTGGTAGCGGTACTCGGCCTCATAGCCGCCTTCTTTCCCTCATCTACAACAGGTCTGTTCCCCGCTCTCTTGGAGTCGGGCTGGGCAGTGGAAGGACTTCTCGGCCTCTTCTTCGATTTCCAGGCCGACAATTTTCGGGAGTCGTCATCAGCTCCTCACATGACTGCAATCAGTTCAACAATACAAGTTATACATTGTGGAGCCAATCCGAGCACATATCTACAAGCATTCATCATAGATGAACTACAAGATAAAATCAGCAAAAGTTACCTTCGGCCGCGGCCTCTTCTTGCTGTAAGCTGCCATAGACCAATCTGTGTCCTCAGTTTCAACCACCCTGCTGGCAAAGAAATCCAGCAGGATGTCGGTCACCTTATACTTCTCAATCAGGTCAGAGAATTCCCAGCTAGGATCACCTTTGCCCCAGTAGTCCCAGCCGAAGTGGCACCTCAGCTTTAACGGCCTGAGGCCCCGAGTCAAGAAGCATCTGGCCACCCATGGACCAGTCAACCTGGCTTTCTTCAGCTTGCTAATCCTGTCGACTAGCGTATTAACCTGCCCCATTTCTTCAGAGGTGGGCAGAGATGACCACTTAGCGATAATCACCGGGGGCAAACCCATAAAAGGGGGAAAGCATGGCTCAAGATCAGAACAGTAAAACCATTCCTTATGCCAGCCCTTGACAAAAGATTTCAAAGGAATATCTACATAGATCTTCTTCATCTCGTTCCTAAGTTGGACACCAACCCCCCCCCCCCCCAATCACTTGGATTTTATTTTTGGAGGGTTGGGGCTTGATATGGTACAAATACCTGAATAGATTTAGATGGGGTTCCACACCCAAGAAGCACTCACAAAGAGTCACAAAAATGGAGATCTGAAGAATCGAGTTGGGATTCAAATTCACTAACTCGAGCTCGTAAAAAGAAAATAGCTGGAGGAAGAACTCGGAAGATGGAAGAGAAAGACCCCGGTGGAAAAAGGAGGCAAAAACGACGGTCTCACCATCTTGGGGCTCCGAAGCCGATTCGTCTTTAGCCGGACGCCAGTTGATAATCTCCTGGCTCTGCAACTTTAGCTGCTTCTCCAGAAGCTTCAATTTCGCTAACACACAATCTGAAGTCGGCTAGACATCATCCGACGCATCCGCAGAATCCGACGCCCTCGGCATAGTTGGAGTTGAGGAGATTTGGGGGAAATGCTGCTGGAGGTTTGGAATGGACAAGGAAGAGCGGAATCGCCCGAGTTCTGGTGGGGAAGAGCGAGCAATAGCGAACCCTAGTGGAGCGGGAGGTGAAATTTCGGCGCGGAAGCGGAAGACGAAACGATTGGTGGATTGGAGAAGATGAAGGAGTCTTTTCTCTCTCTCCCCGCCTTTTATAGAGCCGTTTCTGACTTGTGGGCTTGGGCTTGCAAAGTTAGTGTTGGGCCACCAAGCTATGAGTTTCTACAGTAGCACGCTCAATATGGGCCGCTCGCAGGCTGGGTTAAAATCGTAGTGCTGATGCTACCAACAGGAACCGATGAGGTAAACAGATATGCTTCATCAAGGCCTAATTGCTAAACACATGTGTTTGGGTATCTGTCTTATCCACAAGGTATCGAGGATATGTCCATATAAGGATCACAAGCTGGTCTTCATTAAAATTGGGGATGCAGGTATCTTTCTCGAGTACACCTAACCACGCAATGGATTTAATTTCATAAAGTGGTACTCAGCCTACATGCTTAGCCAACAATTGCCATGAGCAACATTATTCCAGCCGACATGACGCTAAAGAGTCTAACTTTAAAGTAGTGCACTACTCGGGAGAGACTATAAACTTTCTTTCCAGCCAACATGATGCTGAGGAGTCTAACTTCCAAGTGGAACGCCACTCAGGAAAGACTATAAACCGCCTTTCCAGCTGACATGAAGCTGAAGAGTCCCATATAAGAGTGGCATGCTACTCGGCAAGACTATAAATCATATTCCGGTTGATATGATACCGAAGAGTCTCATATACCAGTAGTATACTACTCGGGAAAGACTACAAGGTTAAAGATCTTTGACTTTATATTTAATTGTCTTCACAATTAAGCACAAAGTCAGGGGCTACACCTAATAGGTGCGCCTATTCGGTGCACACTATTCATACATCTACATGAAACCCTTCATAGCCTCGCTACCAGCTAACATGAAGCAGGACTCGGGAAGAAGAAGCACTCAGACAAAGAGTACTCGGGAGCAATTCACTTGGGCAATCTTCACCGTGGAGGATAGCACTCGGTATCAGCTGTGACTCAACTATGAAGGTCTCATGGGCTACTGTGGAGACCATGGGCCCCGGGTACCTCATCACAAGCATATGGGCCACTCGGATAGAGGATGGGCTGAGACTTGTAATTAGAGATATAGTAGCACCCAGCAGACTTTGCCTTGTAAATAAGGAATATACAGTCCTAGTCGGGTAGATTGTATCTCTAAGAGAAAATCCCTTGGCCGTATGCGGTTGGGAGCCCTACCTTGTACCCCTGTCCCCCAGTATATAAGGGGAGGTAGGGCGCCCCCTGAGGGCAGAACAACATATAAGCTCATAGAAGCACACACAAATCCTCAAAGGAATAACACCACAACTAGACGTAGGGTATTACCTCACATCGAGGGCCTGAACCAGTATAACCTCTCCTTGTTCCTTTGCAATCCACCGAGTTTCCATCCACCGAGTAGCCCCATATTCATATTGCTGGTGTAAAACATCGAGAGAGCGGGAGGCAAAATTTTGGCGCGGAAGCTGGAAGATGAAACGATTTGTGGATTGGAGAAGATGATGGAATCTTTTCTCTCTCTCCTCGCCTTTTATAGAGCCGTTTTCGATTCGTGGGCTTGGGCTTACACAGTCGGTACTATGCCACCAAGATATGAGTTTCTACAGTAGCACACTCAATGTGGCCCGCTCGCTGGCTGTGTTAAAATCGCAGTGCTGGTGCTACCAACAGGAACCGATGAGGTAAACAGATATGCTTCATGAAGGCCTAATTGCTGAACACATGTGTTTGGGTATCTGTCTTATCCACCAGGTATTGAGGATATATCCTTATAAGGATCACAAGCTGGTCTTCATCAAAATTGGGGATGTAGATATCTCTCGAATACACCTGACCACGCAATGGATTCAATTTCATAAAGTGGTACTCGGCCTACATGCTTGGCCACCAGTTGCCATGAGCAACATTATTCCAGCCGACATGACGCTGAAGAGTCTAACTTCCGAGTAGTGCACTACTCAGGAAAGACTATAAATATTTTTTCAGCTGACATGATGCTGAGGAGTCTAACTTCCGAGTGGGACGCCACTCGGGAAAGACTATAAACACCCTTCTAGCTAACATGAAGCTGAAGAGTCCCATATACGAGTAGCATGCTACTCGGCAAAGACTATAAATCATATTCTGGTCGACATGATGCCGAAGAGTCTCATATACCAGTAGTATACTACTCGGGAAAGACTACAAGGTTATAGATCTTTGACTTTATGTTTAATTGATTTCACAATTAAGCACAAAGTCGGGGGCTACACCTAATAGGTGCGCCTATTCGGCGCACACTATTCATGCAACTACATGGAGCCCTTCATAGCCTCACTGCCAGCTGACATGAAGCAGAACTCGGGAAGAAGAAGCACTCGGACAAAGAGTACTCGGGGGCAATGCACTCGGGCAAACTTCACTGTGGAGGATGAGCACTCGGCATCAGCTGTGACTCAACTATGAAGGTCTCAGGGGCTGCTGTGGAGGCCATGGGCCCCGGGTACCTTATCACAAGCATATGGGCCACTCAGATAGATGATGGGCCTAGCCTTGTAATTAGAGATATAGTAGCACCAGACTTTGCCTTGTACAATAAGGAATATACAGTCCTAGTTGGGTAAATTGTATCTCTAAGAGGAGATCCCTTGGTCGTATCTGGCTGGGACTCCTACCTTGTACCCCTGTCCCCCTATAAGGGGAGGCAGGGCACCCCCTGAGGGTAGAAGATGATAGATCACCACAAATCCTCAAAGGAATAACACCACAACTGAACGTAGGGTATTACCTCACATCGAGAACCTAAACCAGTATAAATCTCCCTGTGTTCCTTTGCAATCCACCAAGTTTCCATCTGCCGAGTAGCCCCATATTCATATTGTCAGTATAAAACATCGACACCTGGCATCTTGAGCACCATGTATGTATAGTGGGGAGCTGCAGGCCGTCCAAGTATGGCGTGGTACGCTGTCTCGAAGTTGGCAACCTCGAAGCAGATGTTTTTGCTGTGGAAATTCTCCCACGTGCCAAAATTAACTGGCAGAGTGATCTGTCTGAGTGGAGTGGAAGAGAGGCTAGGGATTACCCCGTGGAAGGGAGCTCTACTTGGCCACAGCTCGGATCGAGGGATCTTCATCTCATCAAGCGTCTTGGCAAACAAAATATTGAGAGTGCTTCCTCCATCGATGAGAACCTTCTTCAATTTGACACTCCTGATGACCGGGTCTAGGACGAGTGGATATCGTCCTAGATGCGTGACTTGGTCGGGGTGGTCCGCGCAGTCAAAAGTGATTGCTGTCTCTGACCAACATATGAATTGTGGGGCATCTGACAAGACCGAGTTGACCTCTCGGGTTGTTAGCTTCTGTTTTCACTTGGACTCGTACATAGATGGCCCTACAAAGATGTGATTGAGCTCGGCCTGAGGATCTTGGTAATCGCCGGCTGCGCCCGAGTCTGGCTTATCCTTGTCTTTGTTGTCACTAGACGTTGATGTTTGCTTGGAAGCGAACTTCTTGAGCATGAAACAGTTCTTAGCCGCGTGATTTCCCTTTGGGTGGAAAGGTCATGGTCCATTCATAACCTTCTAGTATTCATCCATGCTTGGGGGTCGTGATCGGCTGCGGTCAATAGCCACCACAACATTGTCTGACTTGTGCTTGCGATTGCTGGACTTAGTCGGGGCCACATCGTCAGTGTCCTTCCGCTCCTTCTGTCAGGGCTCCTTCTTGTTATCCAGGGCCTCAGCAACACATCAGCCGAGTCGGCGTATTTGTTCGCCATGTCGAATAGAGCTTTGATAGAACTTGGAGGGCTTTGAGTGAACTTAGCGATGAACGGGGTGTCCTTGACTCCTTTGCGGAAAGCGGCGATGACGACCTCATCCTTGATCTTGGGTATTGAGTTTCTCTTCTCAGAGAACCGCTTGATGAAGTCGCAGAGGGACTCATTCTTCCTTTGGTGGCACTGATATAGATCATACTCGGAAGACGGCCTCTGATACGTTCCTTGGAAATTTGTGACGAAACGCTCACGGAGTTCTCCCTAGGAGCCAATTGACCGCCTGGGAAGCCATGTCCTCGCTGAGTCAGCCAAGGCGACTGGGAGGTAGTTTGCCATGGCCTTGTAATCGCCTCTGGCCAAACGAATGGCCAAGGTGTAAACTACGAGCCAGGACTCTGGGTTGGTCTTCCCATTGTACTTCTCTATTCCAATCGGCTTGAAGCCAGACAACCAGTCGACCTGCTGTAGCTCGTGGGTGAACTCCAATATTCCTTCATCCAGGTGAGGGCTCTGACTCCAACTACGGTGATGAAATCGCTTGTGGTGGAGGCCGAAGCACTCATGCTCATCTTCCAGTCGGCGGTGCTAGTCCTCCTCACGTTCTCAGCATTGGGCATTGATGTCGTGGCGAAGATCCCGCCGTAGTCGTCCTCGAGCATTCTGGTTGTCACGGCAGTCATCATGATGGTGCCGCTGTCGATCGTTGTTCTGATTGCCGAGTGATGTATGATGTGACTCCGAGCGAGGATGACTAGAGCCAGTTGCACGGCGTCGTGCTAAGGCAAATGAGATCGCCATGTCTGAAGCCGTCTTGTTTGACGGTACGAGGGTGTCTCTAGATTGTTGTCACTGCTGACAAGCCACAGCGGTGATCATTGCTTTGATCCTTGCGATGATCGGGGTGGCCTGGTGGTCGAGCCTGAACTTCAAGGTGTCGAGTAATGTGGCAGCGGCCACGATGTTCTGTTGTGGCGTCACGAAGACGTCATGGTCGCCTACTCGGGTTTGGAGGATCTCTTGCTAAGTGGTCCACCTAGCCTTGCGCAAGTTGTCGTTTCGAGCATCGCGCTCGGCTTGCAGGCATCGTGCGTCTTCCTCCTACTGCTCACGAAGTCAGCGAGCTTCCTCCTCTTGTTGATGGTGTAGTCAGCGTGCATCTTTTGTTCCTCCTCTTGCTGATGACGTAGTCGGCGTGCATCTTTTGTGGGAGTTGAGCCCTTGGACGCCATGAACACTTCGCGTGGTGATGAAAAGCTTGCTGAGCTGCTGTCCGACTATGAATCAGAGTCGGAGTAATTTATGGGGGTGATTATGACTCCAACCTCCCTAGATCCGATCTCGAGTGGCTCCGAGCCGTATCTGAGTCAAACTCCAGGGGATTGAATCTGCGGCATCGGGGTAAGATTGAAATTATCCGCGGCATTGTTGAGTCTGAACGGGAGATTGACAATCTCTTCCTCCCTTAGCCTAACCTCGGCTGGCTCAAGGCCGAGTCCAAGTCAAACATCGAAAGAAAGAGTTGTCCCTGGACTCGGGGATTGCTGTAGCATGTCACCGAAGATTGCCGCAGCGTTGAGTAGGCCGACTGGTGCGAAGCCGGCTAGGTTCCTAGCCGATCAAGTCGAATCTAAGTTGGTCAGGGTGAGGTTGCTGAATTTGTAGGCGATGAAGTCAAGGCTCCCGAAGCTGATTGTCTGCCCGGGGAAGAACTTGACACCGTCGACTTCGGTGGTTGGATCCATCAGGCTTGTTGAAGATGATCTCACCAAAGCCCCTACCTGGCGTGCCAACTGTCGATGTTTTGTATCGGCAATAATAATATGGGGCTATTCGTGAGATCTAAACTTGATGGATTGCAAAGGAACACGAAACGAGTTTATCCTGGTTCAGGCCCTCAAGGTGAGGTAATACCCTACTTCCAACTATTGTGTATTGCCTTTGAGGTTTCTCTGGTGAGACCGTGTATGGTGTTGTTTTCCTCTGCCCCAAGGGGCTCCTTACCCCTCCTTATATATTGTAGGGGTGACGTTACATGATAGGAATCCTAGTTGGACTCTGACCCAGGGATTTCCTTCTAGGAATACAACGTACCCGACTAGGACTATATCCCTTTTCTTATCATACAAGGTAATATGTACCGAGTCCTGTTGCATCCCTAATTACAGGATTGGGTCTATCCTCTATCCGAGTGGCCTCAAAGCTCCTCATGAGGTACCTGGGGCCCATGTCCTCCACAAGCACAAATTATCTTCCTTGTGGGAGGGGCTGTTCATTATGCTGAGGTGACACACCTAGGGGCTTACCGACTGAAGAATGAAGATGGCACCCTAATCAACAACTCCTGGAACATATAACAACTACGTCTTTTCTATACCTAATTATTGTATTATGGTCAGTTCATACGTATGAATAAAGTTTTTTACTTTGACTCACTATGCTGATTGTTCCAATCGAGTAGTGAGTCGGGGGCTACATGATGATATCACATCTTTTGTTATTGTTCAAACCAAATTCGAGTCAGTTTTATCTTAGTCACGAAGTCTCATAACGATTGTGCTAACTTATACTGAGCATAGACTTGATGGATGAATGCCTTTTACGTTGGTCTTTATCGCTTGGTATATCTTGGCTAGTCGGATAAGACTAATGACGACTAAGATAACTCAAGTACTCAGATAGATTTCAACAACAATACAAAAGCACATGTATTTACAATATATATACAAATTGCAAGTGTTTTTCATACACAACATAAGAGTTTCTTTCGTGTATTGGTAGTACAGTCACAGTGCCAACTCTTTAGCTATAGCCTTAGCAGTCGGCTTGGCCAAATTAATCAATTCTAGCGCTTGCTTAGGAGTTGTGCCATAAGTGAATCCCTTGCCGACCGCCTCAATATCCACTCGAGGATAGAGGGACTTGGTCATAGCAAGTGCCTGGATAATACCCAGGGTGGCATGCTCTATAACGTAAAGTCTTCAAGATCATCGGAACTGCTTGAAGCCATTGAAGTATGTTAGCTGGTGAGCTAGAATTGGTGCTGGCCTCCTCCTACTGCATAATATATAGAAGAGACTTAGTAGAGTCCACGATGGAATTGTGCGAGTCTTCAACTGCCTTGATTTGCTCGCAAAAGGAGTCAAACTGCGACTGGATTTTAATCTTGTAGTCTGCCACACGAAGACAAGTTATAAGAAGACAAGAAACTTACTTGCAAACTCGGAATCACCCTTGTTCTAGTTCTTTCCTTAGGCACTCAATTTCCAAGGACTGGTTATGTATGGTGTTTTCATGAGCTGCAGTCAGTCATATAATAGAAATCAGCAATGTGAAAAAACTTTAAGGAGCCACTTGGGCAATAGGATGACTTACCTCGGATAGTCCCAATCTTTTCCCATTGTTTGTCACGCAGCTTATTCACTGCAGTCCGCAGCCAGTTCTCCCTTTGCTTGTTGGTGCATTGCAGTTCGTCCTTCTCAGCCTGGAGTTGAGTACATTGTGTGATCTGAGGAGTGAGCCTGGCAAATGCCCGACTCATCTTCTTAGACCAAGTAATGACTTTCTGCAACAAGACAATCCGTTGTCAACATGGCAATCATCTGCGACACCATACAACTGACAACAAAGCTGAGTCAAGATCAGTCAGGCTGCTTACCTGGACCTGCTTCGAAGCCTTGATAGTGGCTTCATATAGCTCAATCCGCTCATTTTTGGCTGCTTCTTCATCCAGAGTCAAAGTGTCCACGCTCCCATCTAGATTAGTCCAGTGGAACACCCTTGGAGGATTGCGTGATGGAGCTCCAATCCTAGGGAAGTCACCTTCTTCAAAAGAAGGCAATGATGGCGGCAAAGGAGTTGGTGGCCTTGGGTCAACAGGAGGGGATGGATCTATGGTGGGCTCAGTGACTGGTTCTGCAGCCGGCTCTTGGCTTCCCGGCTAGTTCAGCCGAGTGTTTTGCTTCGCCCTCGAGGGCTGCGGCAGCACTCGGCTCAGGCTGTGGTGCCTCTGCTTCAATCCTAGTCGGGGTTGGGTCAATGTCTGGGGTTGGTGATGCTGGCCTCTTGGAGTCTGCGTCACTTGGCTTCCTACAAATTCACAAAACATTCAAGACATTGCAATCTACTTCAAACTACTTGAAGACAGAAGACTCCGTACCTCTTGGAAGTCTTGAACCTCCATCCCTTTGTATCCCGAGGGGAGGTAGTTAGGGAGGAGCCTGAAGGCTTATTCCTTGAGGCCGCGTCAGCTGGTGTTCAGCCCAATGGCGCAGCACCAGGTGGCGGGCAGCTTAGGCCAGCCGTCACTGCACTAGGGGTAGTCGGTTGGGTCGATGGTATGGCTGGTGCCGCAGTCAGGGCTGATGGAGCCACGGCAGATGCTAGAGCTACGTAGTCGGTGTCCCTGATCTTCGGACCGCCTGACGCCTTAGTCGATGTGTTCTTGGTCTTGGCCTGGTCCTTGATAGGTTGCTTCCCAGCTCTCTTGGAGCTGGGTTGGTCGATCGATGGGCTAGCTGGCCATTTTCTTACCCCCCCCCTCCCCAGTCGGCTGGCTAGGAGGGTTCGACTTAAAGTCAACATTTTCCTGCAAACAGTGCATATGCATACAATTCATACAATTCAGTCTCCCATCACTCATCACAGGCATTCCAATCAATCTTCAAGACAACAAGCTATTAAGAGCTTACCACCGGCCTTGGCCTTCTCAAACGGGCACTTCTCGGCATCAAGAGTATCTACCATGCCACTACTGAAGTAGTGGCATAGAGTATCTATGACGACATCCTTGTCAACAAGATCGGCACTCCCGAGTTGGATCACCCTTTCCCTGGTACTCGTACCCAGGGTGAATTCTGGCCTTCAGGGGCTGTGTGCGCCAATTCAAGAATAGTCGTGCTACCTAGGCTCCAATCAATCCTTTCTTCTTCAGGACCGCTATTTTCTCCATCAGCTACAGCACCTGCACCATGTCGGCCTCCGAAGGGAGTGTCGACCAACAATCAAGAACCTTGCGAGGGTTCCTGACAAGGGTTTCGAATTGGAGCAGTAAAACCACTTCTGGTGCCACCCTTTCAAGGAGGTTTTTAGGGGGAGGTGAAGGTAAACCTTCATCTCATTCCAAAGCTGAAGCCTGGCTCCCGCTATGACTTGTGGATTGGATTTGGATGGCTGGGGCTTGACATGGAAGAGATAGCGAAAGAGATTGAAATGGGGATCAACCCTAGGAAAAGCTTTGCAAAGAGTGATAAAAATTGAAATATGAAGGATAGAGTTGGAATTAAGGTGGACAAGTTCGATCTAATAATACTCAAGGAGGCCCCAGAAGAAGTCGTAGGTGGGAATAGAAAAACCCCTATCGAGAAAGGATTCAAAAACCACAATTTCGTGGGAATCAGGAGTGGGGATTGTCTCACCTTTGGCCAGGCGCCAATTGATGAGTTCCTTCAGTTGGAAGTCCTTGTTCCGTTCCAGATGTGCTAGCTTGGAGGAGCACGAGGTTCATGTCGGCCATGTCCTTGCCGGGCTGTGGGGAACGTCGAACGGCGATCTCGGCATGGCTAAAGTTTGGAGGAAGTGGGGAAAGCTTCTAATCGAAGAGAATTGATGCTGGATAGTGGGATTTTCTGGATCTGTGAAGAAAAGCTCAAGCGGCGTGGAAACCCTAGCCTTGGAGGTAGAGAGCATGAAAGTTTAGGCACGGATCTAGGAGCTGAAGCGGTTTGGTGATTTGGGGAAGAAAGGGGTATCTTTTCTCTCCTCGATACTTAAAGGGCTATGCTGCGTGGTTGGCTTCGGTTGGCTTGCTCAGTAGTGAGCCGTCAGATATGAGTTCCTAAATAGCATGTCCTATTGGGCCGATAGCCAGTTGTGTTAAAATCACATTTTTTTGGGGTACTGTTTTATAGGAGCTGATTAAAATAATCAAATATGCTTCATGTTAAGCATATTTGCTGGACACTTGTGTTCATATATTTGCATTATTTAACAGGTATTGAGGATATATCCTTATAAGGATCAATAGCTGATCTCCATTAAAATTGGGGATGCAGGTATCACTAAAATACACCCTACCACACAGTGGATTAACTCCATAGTGATACTCAGCTTACATGCTTGGCCAAATTTGCTTTGATCAAAAATTTTCTAGCTAGTATAATGCTAAAGAGTCTAATTTCTGAGAAATATATTACTCGGGAAAGACTTAAAGGTTAAAGATCTTTGAGTTTATGTTTGATTGTTTCTCAATTAAGCACAACGTTGGGGGCTACACCTAATAGATGCACCTATTCGGTGTACACTATTCATATTTTTCCATGGATCCCTTCATAGCCTCATTGCCAGTTGACATGAGGCAGGACTCAGGAGAAGAAGCACTTGGACAAAAAGTACTCGGGAGCAATGCACTCGAGAATTTTTCACTGTGGAGGATGAGCACTCGGCATCAGCTGTGACTTAACTATAAAGGTCTCAGGGGCTACTGTGGAGGCCATGAGTCCCGAGTACCTCAAGGAAGGCAAATACGGCCACTCGGATAGAGGATGGACCGGCCTATGTAATTAGGGATATAGTAGAACTGGGCTTCATGTCACCTTGCATGATAAGGAAAGGGATATAGTCCTAACCAGTTACTATATGTTCTGAGAAGGAAATCGTTTGGTCGAGTCTGACTAGGATTCCTACCTTGTAACTTTGCTTCCTCGGTATATAAGGAGAGGCAAGGAGCCCCCTAGGACAGAATTAACACCATAACCAATCTCGCCAAAGAATACAACGAAAGTAATACACCACAACTGGAAGTAGGATATTACCTCACCCCGAGGGCCTGAAACAGTATAAATCGTCTTATCTTTCAAAGTCCATCGAGTTTCGATCGATGAGTAGCCCTACAATCAATACAACTGATATAAAACATCGATACATTAACATCCCAAATCACATAACCATTGGGCAGAAGTGATAAAGGAAACAATATCATAAATACTGACATGATCTAAAATCCTAAATCAAGTCAACATTAGGTAGAAATGATAAAGTAACTAAATCTTATTAATCCTTAATCACATGAAAACTAAAATCCTGAATCACATCACCATTGGGTAGAAGTGATAAAGGAAATGATACACTGATATCATGAATCAAAATCCTAAGTCATATCACCGTTAGGCTAAAATAACAACAGAACTAATAACTGACATTAAATTTTCCTACTATATCACCGTTGGGCAGAAAATAATAAAGGAACTAACTAGCTTAACAAATTTGACATGAATATAAATTCATATCCTAAAAAAATATCTAACCAAATTTCCCGTTGGTTCCATTTGTCGAGAAATAAATTAATATGCATGAGAAATTAATTAAATAATTCACCAAGGAAAAAATTGACTAATTTCGGCCCATAGTCTAATCCAGTTTGTTACTGGCGCGGCCCGAAGGCTGGCAGGCGTGAGCACGCTCGCCCCAACATTGTGCCATGGGCCCTGCTGATGCGTAGGCACGTGCGCAACCCGTCAAGCTCGCTGGCCTGCTTGCGTGCTCGCTCACGGCCTGTTAGGTGGGCGAGTGGCCCACCAGAGGCGATGGCCTGTCGTCGACAACAACCCAATACGGGAAATATCTCATCCATTGGATCTGATGAGTGGACACAATTCGCTGAGCCCGGAACAAAAAAATGCCAGTGCAGAAACTTAATCCTAACTTTTCATTCCCCCATTTCTTCCCTGATTCCTCCGGTGATTGATGAGGGCCGCGACGCCGACGGCGATGGAGTCCCTGGCAAAGCGACAATGATGGCACATCCGTAGGTGGCACGGCAAACTAATGTCATCTGTGTCTCCGGCGAGGGCCACGTGCGGCGAACTGATGCTGCTTGCATTGGCTTAATGTGCGGAGTGAAGCCTTAGCGATGTCAAGCCGACAAGGGGAGCTAAAACCACGTTTCCAGGCTCTAGTTCTCCTCCACGACCCGTAGCAAAGCCATGAGCCGAGGCGAGCCTCAGTCCTGCTTGCCGACATGATGCTGAGCGGGACCGGTCCAAAGCCACAGTGATGCATGTGCAGCAGCTTTAGAGCAGGAGCGTGCCACTACCGTCCTCAATCCAGAGCGTCGCCACCCCAACCGCTGGCCCCGGCCTCATCCGCTCCTACCGCCGGCTCTTCCTCGCACTCTCTTCACTCCAGATCCGGCCATAAGGTGGGTTCCACTAGATCTGGCCACCTCGTCCTCCTCTCCCAGACATGAAGTAGGCCTCAGCTAGCATTGCTGATTATTTTTTTCCTTTTCTTTTGTCCACAACTCTGCAATGCTTGTATCGAACCATGGATGTGGACCTTGGTTTGTTTTGCTTTCTTTTCGGGGTTAGGAATTGCGAATTTGGAAGCTGCCCAGTTGCGGGCTCGATTGGGAATTTGTATCTGGGAACGGATGAAGGTCCCCGATAGAAATAGAATTGGATGCTGTAGAAGGCACTAGAATCGGACAAAATCTGGACGCTGAGGAACCGAGGCGGTTGTGATCGACTACCACAATGAAGCCGTCCAACTTGCGTTTGCGGTTCCCAACCTTAGTCGGGGCCGCGTCATCGGTGTCCTTCCGCTTCTTTTGTCAGGGTTCCTTTTTGTCATCGAGGGCCTTAGCAACAGCGTCGGCTGAGTCGGCATACTTGTTTGCCATGTCGAATAGAGCCTTGACAGAGTTGGGAGGCTTCCGAGTGAATTTAGCAATGAACGGGGCGTCTTTGACTCCTTTTCGAAAGGCGGCGATGATGACCTCGCCCTTTATCATTGGGATTGAATTCTTCTTCTCGGAGAACCTCTTGATGAAGTCACGAAGAGACTCGTTCTTCCTTTGATGGAACTGATATAGGTTGTACATGGAAGATGGCCTCTCGTATGTTCCCTAGAAGTTGGCGATGAAGCGTTCCTGGAGTTCTCCCCAGTAGCCGATTGATTGCTTGGGAAGTCCCGTTAGCCATGTCCTCGTTGAGACAACTAGATTGACTGGGAGGTAGTTAGCCATGGCTTTGTGATCTCCTCCGGCTGCTCGGATCGCCAGAGTGTAGACTTGAGCCAAGACTCGGGGTTGGTCTTCCCATCGTATTTTTCAATTCCAGTCGGCTTGTAACTTGATGGCCAGTCGACTTGTTGCAGCTCGTAGGTGAAGGCCGGTACACCTTCATCTGTGTGAGGACTCCTACTCCGACTACAGCAGCGAAACCGCTCGTGGTGGAGGCCGAAGCACTCATTCTCGTCTTCCAGTCAGCGTTGCTCGTCTTCCTCTCTTTCACGGCACCGAGCGTTGATGTCCTGCCGAAGGTCACGCCGTAGTGGGCCTCGGAGATCCTGGTTGTCTCGACAATTGCTTTGACGCCGCCGGCTGTTGTTGGGATTGCCGAGTAACATCTGATGTGACTCTGTGTGCAACCGACTAGAGCCGGCCGCTCTGCGTCACTTTGAGGCGGATGAGACTGCCGCTGGGGAAGCCGATCGGTTGGTTGGTATGAGGGTATCACCCGACTGTTGGTGCTGCTGACATATAGCAGCAGTGATCATGGCTTTAATTCTTGCTATAGTTGGGGTGGCCTGGTGATCAGGCCTAAACTGGAGCATGTCCAGTAAGGTTGCAGCGGCCACAATGTTCTATTGAGGCATGACGAAGACGTCGTGGTCGCCGACTCGGGTCTGGAGGGTTTGCTATCAAGCAGTCCGCTTAGTCTTGCATAGATCATCGTTGTGGGCATCACGCTCGGTGTGTAGGCGTCTTGCGTCTTCCTCTTGTTGTTCTCGCAGTCGGCGGGCCTCCTCCTCTTGCTGCTCGCGTAGTCGGCATGATTCCTGAGTGGGATCTGAAACCTTGGATATCATAAGGACTTCACGCAACGGAGAGAAGCTTGCCGAACTACGGTCTGACTTAGAGTCAGAGTTCGACTGAAAGTCGGAATCTGACTGAGAGTCAAAGTCGGAATAATTGATGGGGGTGATGACGACTCCGACCTCCCTAGATCTGAAGTCGAACGGCTCTAAGCTGTATTCGAGTCGAACTCCAAGGGATTGTGTCCGCCACATCAGATGCTGACTACTGTTGTCCGCAGTGTTGCTGAGTCCGAACGGGAGATTGATGATCTCTTCCTTATTTAGCCCAATCTCGGCCGGCTCGAGGCCGAGTCCGAGTCAAACACCAAAGGAAAGAGTTGTCCCGAGACCCGGACAAGATGAAGATTGCCACAGAAAGTCGATGAGGGTTGCTACAGAGTCGTGTGGGCCGACTGGCACAGAGTCGGCTTGGTCCTTGGCCGATCGGACCGGGTCTGAGTTGGACAGGGTGAGGTTGTCGAATTCGTTAGCGATGAAGTCGAGGCTCCCAAAGGTGATTGTTTCGTCGGGGAGGAAGTTGATGCCGTTGACTCCCTTGATTGGATCCATCGAGCTTGATGAAGATGATCTCGACGAAGCCCCTACCTGGCGTGCCAACTCATCTGATAAAACATCGACACTACTCATCCGATATGTTTATAATGCAGGGCCAGTTCCGGATACGCGTGACAGGAACTTGGGGCTATGAGCCTATCTCCTATGCTCGGGAGCTGGACCGGTCTGTCCAGAATCACTTGGAATGCTCCATGAGGGCTACTGACCGAGTACTTGCGCCAGTTGGGACGTCATCTTCCTTGGATACGCTCCATGTGGGCTAATAACCGACTTCTGGCACTAGTCGGAGCTCGGGTACCACTCCACTGAGTTGGGTACGCCCCATAAGGGTCGCCAGCCGAATCCTACGCTAATGAGAGGTTCGGGTACTTTATTTGGCTAATATAACCGACCTTCAGCGCCAGTCGGGGCTCGTGTACTACTTGGCTAGGTAGGGTACGCCCCATGAGGGTCGCCAGCAGAATCCTATGCTAATGCTAGGTTCGGGTACCTTATTTGGTCACAGCTCTGCTAGGTTGGGTACGCCCTATGAGGGTTGCCAGCTGAATCCTATGCTAATGCAAGGTTCAGGTACCTTATCTGGCTATAATTATGTTGGGTAGGGTACGCCCCATAAGGGTTGCCAGCAGAATCCTATGCTAATGCAAGGTTTGGGTACCTTATTCAGCTTTGCTAATGTCAGAGAAGACCTATATCGTCAAAGCGCATCCGGAGTTCTCATGCACTGCGTCACACCTGAGGAGGGCAAACAGATCCTGCAATATACCTACTCAGGCATTTATGGCAATCATGTTGCATCTAGAACATAAGTCAGAAAGGCTTACGGACAAGGATTTCTCTAGCTGATTGCGATTATCAATGCTGGAGCACTCATCCTGACATGCGAGGGATGCTACTTTTATAGGACTGCGCTGGATATGTCGACTTCGGCCGGCTTATTCGGTAGTAGGCCAAAGATATGAGTTTCTATAGTAGCATGCTCTATTCGGGCAGCTCGCTGGCTGTGTTAAAATCACAATGCTGGTGTTATTCACAGAAACCGATTAAATAATCAGGTATGCTTCATGCTAAGCCAACAGCCCAGTGTATACACCTGAGTACCTTGATTATTTACCAGGTATAGAGGATATGTCCTTATAAGGATCACAAGTTGGTCTCCATTAAAATTGGGGATGCAGGTATCTCTCAAGTACACCTGACCACATATTGGGATAAAATCCATAAAGTGGTACTCTATCACGCCCAGAATTTCCATTCGAAATTTTGGAGTTTTATTGTGTGTAAATCCTCGTCCAGGAATCAAACGAGGCACACATGACAAAATTGATAATCAAAGTAATTGTTTTCATAGCGTAAGTATTTATTACAGAGGCAAATGGTACCTCTCAAAACAATAAAATTGTCTAACAGCGGATAAATAAGTAAAGAGCGTGACGACTCCCACTCCACACACTTGACCAGGCTCCTGCTCAGTCCTCCAAATAGTCCTCTTCACTGTAGTACTCCTCTGAATAATGATTGTTGATTGCAAGGTGAGTACATGAAATACTCCGCAAACCACACAGCAAATATGCAAGTGCATGGGGTAACAAAGAATGGCATAATATGGCTCAAATTTGCATAAAAACATGTAATAAAACATTTGAGAGAGTAATAAAACATTAGTTAATTAGCAATATTAATCAACACTATACCGCTCACCAAAACGGTATAGGCCCAACCACTCCAACCTAGAGCTACACAAGTTCCACTGTTCAACCATCAAGTTTAGATAATGTGGGACTAATCACAGAAAACATTGCTAGGCTCGCCCTTAACCATGGGCAAGGCAATTCGAATAGTTTTACTCTGGCCAGAGTGTACCAATTTACCCACAAGATACAACTCCACAACACATTACTGTGCGCCTTAATACCACCATGGTACCTCGGAAAGGAATTGTGACAAGACCTTCCATGTAACCCGCACAACAAGAGAGCCACCCATTGAACCACCAGTTTTCGGCAGGAGCTGATCAAGCCCCCAACAGGGAAATGATCCAACGCCCAAGACATGGACTTATTGACACAGCCATGGTGGTCTTATTGACACAGCCACAACACACCATGGGGCCTCTGGTTGAACGGACTACACTTCGAACCTCGCCATTACCCACTCTGGCTTGTGGTTAGCACGAGTGTTGCTTCGCAACAAGTAGTCTGTGAACCGGTACTTAACTGCTACGAGCACCACTAGCAACATTCACAACCCTAGTGCTCACAACCCACCTTTTAATCAAGTTTTAGTGGACCATTAACTTATCCTCATACGACCACAGTCGTCAGTGGACCATTATTTCATATGATTGAATAATAGTATGACAATTAATATTACCACCCAGAAGCTATTCTATGATTTGCTAGGCAAAGCTAAGCAGGGTCCTATAGTTATTCTAGCTAACCAGTAAATAAAGTTAGCTAGTCAAATTATCCCATAGGTACAATGTCAAGTAATAAAATCAAAGGGGGCCATAAACAAAGGTTAGGGTTTCCTTGTCCCAATGACATTCCAAAATAAATGCAGAGTTGAAGTAAAACATAGCTTTAAACATAGGAACAATATGCTCAAGGAGGTGGAGGAATCTGTGTGACTTGCCTTGCTGCTCCTCAGAGCCTTCGACACCTTTCTCGAGAAATTGCGTCTCTTCCTGAACATTGGTGGCTATAGGCAATAAACAAAATAAGCAAAAATAGCACACCAACACACATGAACAGTATAATATTATATTTTTAATGGATAGATCATGATTTTTAAAGAAATTAGAGACTTGAACTACCTCAATTCGAGTTCGTATGAATTAGTTATGATTATTAGAAGTTTCAATCCTCTTATAGCCTATTTAAAAGATTTAACCTGATTTATTGTGTCATTATTGAATTAATTTAATTCGGGAAAAGGGGTTTATGATGTCACTGGAGAGAGGAGGCTCTCGGCTGACCAGTGGGGTCCACTGTCAGCGAGAGGGGGAAGTCTGGTCCATGGTGGACCAGATCCACTGAGGTCCACGAGGGGATCCGACGGTTAGGGTTTCTAGGCTTTTGATCGGACGGCCGAGATTTAGCCATGTTTTAAGTTAGATCGGAAGGCTGAGGTTTGATCCCATGGTGATCGGACGGACGAGATAAAACCTAGGAGATCCGACGGCTGACGTTGATCCCAATCAGATCGGATAGCGGCACGGAGGTGGCGCCGAGCTGGCGCCTACACGGCAACCACGTCGGCGGCCATGTCGGCTACAGCGACGGTGGCGATGGCGGTGGCACTGAACCTGATGGTCGACAGCGATCGGTGGTGTGGCAACACTCGGGGAGAGTGGGAATGGGTAGAGGAGGTTGCGGCGATCCTTATCGAGGGCAAAATCCCGAAGAACGGCAACGGAAAAGCCTGAGGCGGCGGAGGTCTTCGGATCTTTGTTGACGGCAGTGCTCCGGTGGTCCCCGAGGACTAAGAGGCAGCGGCCTGGCTTCTGTGGGCTACAGTGAACCTAACCGAGGCGGTGGTGAGCTTCAACGGTGACTGAGGTGACGGCGGAGCGCAACCGAAGCTTGGCGACGGCGGCGGCGCAAGCACAAGACGTGGGGGAGATGGCTAGGGCCAGCTAGAGTTCGATCTAAAGCGCGAAAATGATCCTAGGGGTCTCAAGGTCGCTATTTAAGGCAGACAGGAGCGGACTCCGGCTCGGACTCGATGGATTTTGCGGCGGCGATGGTTAGGGATAGGAGACCGACTCGGGAGCTTCGGGTCTCCGTCCCAAGCGCGATTTGGCTCCGGTTTCTTCAGTGGTTAGGTAGAAGAGGATAGGGGTTCCGTTTTCCCCCAACTGATTTGGAGAGATTGAGGCCGAGTCGATCGGATTTTCACGAGATTCACGGGGGCGGCTCTCCGGTGTGACAGTGCTCCCGAGCGGGAGGTAGACGACGACCCGACGGGCGGGCCCCACCTGTCGGCGACCAAGGATGACGCGGGCGGATGCGGGCCGTCGGGGCAGTGCACAGTAATGGGCTGAAATGGGCCCAGAGACTGTGGAGGGGTTTTTAAACCTTTTTCTTTTGTTTTATTGCTGGAAAGCATATTGATTTAGCCAAAAATACTTCCCCTAATTAATTAATTCCCAGAAAATTCTAGAAATTAAATAAATAAGCAAAGAATTTTATAAAATTATTTTCAAGCCCATTTTCTTTAGATTTTCCCCTGACCTTATTCTTTTCACTCCTTGAGACTTTTAATTTGATTTCTAAAAATTCCTTTTTCACCATATTTATAAAAGGATAATTTTAGGGTGTTACAAACCTACCCTCCTTAAACAGAATCTCGTCCCGAGATTCGAGAGATCAGGCGAAGAGGTGCGGGTGAGCAGATTTCAATTCGTCTTCGCGTTCCCATGTAGCTTCGTCTTCTGAGTGATTACTCCATTAAACTTTGCAAAATCTTATCACCCGATTCCGAGTATTCCTTTCACTGGTCTCTAGGATACGAATAGGCTTCTTGACATAAGTCAGATCTTCCTGAATCTCAATCTGTTCTTGGTCAGCTTCTTCGGCTGGTACTCGTAAACACTTCTTCAACTGAGACACATGGAAGACATCGTGTACCCCTATCAGGGTGGGAGGCAAGTCTAGTTGATAGGCAACTTCTCCTTTCCATCCTAGTATCTTGTAAGGTCCCACGTAACGTGGTGCTAACTTCCCTTTTGTCTGGAATCGGTGTACTCCCCGTAGTGGCGTGACCCGTAAATACACATAATCACCTTCCTCGAAACTAAGGTCTCTTCTACAGTTATCTGCATAGCTCTTCTGACGAGACTGGGCTACTCGAAGTCGTTCTTGTATGACCTTTACTTTTGCTTCTGCTTCCCGCAATATATCCATCCCGTATACCTATCGTTCTCCCGTTTGATCCCAAAGCAGGGGCGTGTGGCATTTCCATCCGTATAAAGCCTCGAACGGGGCCATCTTCAGACTTGCCTAGTAACTATTGTTGTAAGAAAACTCAGCATACGGTAGGCTCTTGTCCTAACTTCCACCGAAGTCAATGGCACAAGCTCTCAACATATCTTCTAGGATTTGATTAACCCGCTCGGTCTGACCATCCGTCTACGGGTGGTAAGCAGTACTGAATTTAACCGGGTGCCCATCTCCTCTTGGAGTCTCTGCCAAAACATAGAGGTAAACTGACTTCCTCTGTCTGACACAATCTTGCATGGCACACCGTGCAGACACACAATTCGAACCATGTATAACTTTGCCAGTTTGCTACCAGAGTAAGTTGTCTTGACTGGTATGAAGTGGGCTACCTTTGTAAGTCTGTCCACCACAACCCATATGGAATCAAATCCCGATGCGGTCCTTGGTAAACCAGTGATGAAGTCCATCCTTACTTCTTCCCACTTCCATTCAGAGACCTTAAGGGGTTGTAACAATCCTGCTGGCCTCTGATGCTCAGCCTTTACACGCTGACATACATCACAAACAGCCACATACTCTGCTATCTCCCTACGCATACTAGACCACAAAAACTTCTCCTTCAGATCTTGATACATCTTGGTGCTGCCAGGGTAGATGGAGTACTGCGTTCCATGGGCTTCATCTAAGATCAGCTTTTTCAATTCCTCCTTGTCTGGTACACAGATTCACTCTCCGAACCACATGGTACCTTGTTCATCTTCCAAGAATCCAGTAGCTTTCCCCTTTTTCATATTCTTCTTGATTTCCAAAATATCCGCGTCATCTTTTTGCACTTCACGAACCTGATCTACCAAGGTAGGTTGTGCTTCCAAGGCTGCCACAAATCCTTGACTGACTATATCCAGATTTAATCGTTCAAAATCTTCACACAATTCCAAAGGTAACCACTGGCCTTCTAGGGCGTTGCAGTAACTTTTTCGACTCAGGGCATCAGCCACCACGTTGGCTTTCCCTGGGTGATAATGAATTCCGATGTCGTAGTCCTTGATCAGCTCTAACCATCTTCGTTGTCTAAGGTTCAGATCCGGTTGAGTAAAAATATACTTCAAACTTTTATAGTCTGTATACACTTCACTGCGGTTGCCGATGAGATAATGTCTCAAAATCTTCAGGGCATGCACTATAGCTGCCAACTCCAGATCATGGGTAGGATAATTATTCTCATGTGGCCGTAGCTACCGTGAGGCATATGCCACAACCTTCCCTTCTTGCATCAGCACATATCCCAAACCTTGCCAAGATGCATCACAGTAAACTTGGAATCCTTTCTTGGGGTCTGGCATGATCAACACGGGTGCGGTTACAAGCTTCTTCTTCAACTCTTGAAAACTCCGTTCACACTCTGGTGTCCACGAAAATCTCACATCCTTCTGGAGTAAATGGGTCATGGGCTTCGTGATCTTGGAAAAATTCTCTACGAATCGACAGTAATATCCCGCCAATCCTAAGAAACTCTGAATTTCTGTAACCGTTTGTGGCCACTTCCACTTAGTCACTGATTCCACATTCGTTGAGTCTACTGCGATCCCTCTTGCGGTGATGATATATCTGAGAAACTTCACTTCTGGAAGCCAAAACTCACACTTGCTAAACTTGGCATACAATTGATGTTGCCGAAGGGTCTCCAACATGATACGAAGGTGCTTCTCATGTCCCTCCTTTGTCTTGGAATAGACAAGGATATCGTCAATGAAAACCACCACAAACTTATCCAAGTATTCCATGAACACTTTATTCATCAAGTTCATGAAGAATGCAGGGGCGTTAGTCAACCCGAATGACATGACTATGCATTCATATAACCCATACCGAGTGGTAAAAGCAGTTTTGGGAATATCTTCTTCCCGAATCCTTAACTGATGACAACCCAAGCGAAGATCTATCTTAGAGAATACTGTGGCTCCTTCTAACTGATTAAACAGATCATCAATCCGAGGTAGCTATTTTGCCATGAGCAAAAATTCTTTCGGCTGACATGAAGCTGAAGAGTCTAATTTCCGAGTGACATACTATTTGGGAAAGACTAAAAAATTCTTCCAGCTGACTTGAAGCTGAAGAGTCTAATTTCCAAGTGACATACTACTTGGGAAAGACTAAAAAATATTCTGGCTGACATGATGCCGAACAGTCTTATTTCCGGGTGATACACTACTCGGGAAAGGCTACAAGGTTAAAGATCTTTGACTTTATGTTTAATTGTTTCACAATTAAGCACAAAGTCAGGGGCTACACCTAATAGGTGCACCTATTCGATGCACATTATTCATATTTCTACATGGAGCCCTTCATAGCCTCGTTGCCAGCTGACATGAAGCAGGACTCAAGAGAAGAAGCACTCAGACAAAGAGTACTAGGGAGCAATGCACTCGGGAATTCTTCACCGTGGGGATGAGCACTCGGCATCTACTGTGACTCAACTATGAAGGTCTCAGGGGCTGCTGTCGGTGCCATGGGCTTGGGGTACCTCATGAGAAGCTATTGGGCCACTTGGACAGAGGATGAGCCTAGCCATGTAATTAGATATATGATAGAACTCGACAGACTTAGCCTTGTACAATAAGAAAAATACAGTCCTAGTCGGGCATGTTATATCTCTAGAAGGAGATCCCTTGGTTGTAGTACGACTAGGACTCCTACTTTATAACCCTGTCCCCCAGTATATAAGGGGAGACAGGGTGCCCCCTAAGGGCAGGTTGGCAAGGTTCACTAGAATCACCACCATACATCCTCAAAGGAAATACACCACAACTAGACATAGGGTATTACCTCACATCAAGGGCCTGAACCAGTATAAACTTCTCATGTTCCTTTGCAATCCGCCGAGTTTCGATCTGACGAGTAGCCCCATATTCATATTGCCGGTGTAAAACATCGACAGTTGGCGTGCCAGCTAGGGGCTTCGTCGAGATTATCTTCATCAAGCTCGATGGATCCAATCAAGGGAGTTGACGGCATCAACTTTCTCCCCAGCGAAACAATCACCTTTAGGAGCCTCGACTTCATCGCCGACGAATTCGGCAACCTCACCCTGTCCAACTCAGAGCCGATCCGATCGGCCAGTGACCAAGCCGACTCTGTGCCAGTTGGCCCACACGACGTTGCAGCAACCCCGTTGACTTGCTGTGGCAATCTTCATCTTGTCCGGGTCTCGGGACAACTCTTTCCTTTGATGTTCGACTCAGACTCGGCCTCGAGCCGGCCGAGATCGGGCTAGGAAAGGAAGAGATCATGAATCTCCCGTTCGGACTTGGCAACGCTGCGGACAACAGCAGACAGCATCTGACGCGGCGGACACGAACCCCTGGAGTTCAACTCGGATATGGCCCAGAGCCATTTGAGTTCGAATCTAGGGAGGTTGGAGTCGTCATCACCCCTATCAATTATTCTGACTTTGACTCTCAGTCGGATTCCGACTTTCAGTCAAACTCTGATTCTAAGTCAGATAGCAGTTCGGTAAGCTTCTCTCTGCCACGTGAAGTCCTTATGACATCCAAGGGTTCAAGAATCACGCCGACTACGTGAGCAGCAAGAGGAGGAGGCCCGCCGACTACGAGAACAACAAGAGAAAGACGTAAGACGCCTACATGCCAAGCGTGATGCCCACAATGACAATCTACGCAAGACTGGGCGGATTGCTTCATAGCAAACCCTCCAGACCCGAGTTGGCGACCATGACGTCTTCGTCATGCCTCAAGAGAACATCGTGGCCACTGCAACCTTACTGGACATGCTCCAGTTCGGGCCTGATCACTAGGCCACCCCGACTATAGCAAGGATTAAAGCCATGATCACCGTTGCTGCATTTCAGCAGCACCAACAATCAGGCGATACCCTCATACCGACCAACCGGTTGGCTTCCCCAATGGTAATCTCATCCGCCTAAAAGCGACACCGAGCGGCCGGCTCTAGTCGGTTACACACGGAGTCACGTTAGACGTTACTCAGCAATCCCAACAACAACCGACGGCGTCAAAGCAACCGTCGGGACAACCAGGATCTCCGAGGCTCACTACGGCGTGACCTTCGGCAGGACATAAACGCTCGGCGCCGCGAACGAGAGGAAGACGAGCAACGCCGACTGGAAGATGAGAACGAGCGCTTCGGCCTCCACCACAAGTGGTTTTGCTGCTGTAGTCAGAGTCAGAGTCCTCACACAGATGAAGGTGTACCGGCCTTCACCTATGAGCTGCAACAAGTCGACTGGCCATCAAGTTTCAAGCCGACTGGAATTCAAAAATACGATGGGAAGACCAACCCCGAGTCTTGGCTCATAGTCTACACTCTGGCGATCCGAGCAGCTGCAGGAGATCACAAAGCCATGGCTAACTACCTCCTAGTTGCTGTTAACGCCAAAATTTGGTATGGTTCTTTATCAGATTCGGTTAAGGAAAAAGTCACAGTCAGATAGCGGGAATTAATCTAGAGGATGCCGAGTTTGGGAAGGAATCGTGAAGACCACGGAGAGGCAGTGTTGACGCCGAAAACCGCCGGGGGCCGACGATCTGGTTCGGCGTCTGTAGACACGCGAAGGCCTGGGAGATTTGCTTCACTCCAGTGCAGGTCCTAAAATCTTGAGGTTCGTAGGCGTGCCAGTCAATTTGACCCTGCAATTGACAAGGAGATAGAAAATATTAGATCAATGAGCCAATCGGCTGGAAGCCGATCTGGACTCGTCTCATCGGCTGATGGTCGATATGAACTGTAGCACTTATACATCGACTGGAAGCCGATGATGGCATGAATGGTAACTAGTAATAATAAGCAAATACCAAACTAGCCGATCGCCGAAGGAATACTTGAAAATCGGCTGTAAACTGATAAAATAAATAGGCAGAATGTGTAAATACATAGATTGAATAAACTTCAACCGATTGCAATAGTAATCGCTAGTGCCGCCCCAAAGGTGCTGCCCGCGCCCGTGCCCGGGCCCTTGCTCGTGCCCGCGCCCAGGTCCTCGTCTGCTGTTCGTGCCCATGCCCGCGCCCGGGTCTTCGCTCGTGCCCGCGCCCAGGTCCTCGCCTGCTGTTTGTGCCCGTGCCCGAGTCCTCGCCACAGGAAAAAAACCGTCATATGCAACTTCGTGCCGCCCCGACTTGGCAGCGATTTTTTAGACATGTTTGTGACAAATCGGCTGGATATAAAGATAACATATCGGCTAAACACTCCGATAAAACATCGCATAAAAACCCATCAGCTTATTAAGAGTAAAGTTATTATCGCCATTCAAGTAGATCGGACCCAACTGTTGCAGCACAAACTGATGATGACAACAAGACCTCAATAGGCCAATAGATCTAATGCGATCGTGATGTAAAATATGATAACTTATCGGCTATGCATCCCAATAAGACGCTTGCGCAAAAAATATCGACCCAGCAGGAACGATTTATCACTGGCAGTTTAGTAGGTCGGACCCAACCGATGCAGCACAAACTGATGATAAATCGCTCCCTGTAAGCCGATACGATCTGCGCACGCGTGATGTGATATACCTAATCGATCTATGAGATCAAACTAAACTGATGCAGCCATAGACAAAATAGATATATCGTGGTAAGTCGTCCACCGTGAACCGACTAGAATATCGGACTTAACCCAGGAAGTCCTAGCCGATGCGGTGGCCGGGGTGACAAGACTTACCCTCTCGCAGGAGGTCGAACTTAACCGATGCAGCTCGGCTCGAGAAGCAAGAACCCATCGAAGGGGTGGCGATGTGCCAAAATTGTATTGATCTGATTGATGTAGATATATTACAAAGCACCCGGGCATACGTATTTATACCCCGAGTTGATACGAGTCCTTATTGGACACGGTACACGATTTTCTAATTACAGAAGGAAACATTAACAGGACCCGACCGGACACGAGGTCAGGTTTCCTAAAGATAAAATATTAATTCTTTCCTAATTAATAACCAAGATAATTAACTACCATACTGTGGTCTCCACGGCTTCTTCCTGGATTCGGTTCCTTCTGGATCAACTTCCGTTAGTTAACTGTAATTTTCTTCTTGACCGAATCTGATACAGAGCCATACCAAATTTTGGCGTTAACAGGCAGTTAATATCTTGTCTATTAATTAAGTAATATTAGTATTTGTTCTTTTAGGAAACCTGATCTCATGTCCGATCTATTAGTGTTTTCCTTCTGTAATTAGGAAATCGTGTGTTGTGTCCAATAAGGACTTGTATCAACTTGGGATATAAATACGTATGCCCGGGTACCTTGTAAATCATCACACAGATCAATGCAAATTTGGCGCATCGCCACCCTTTTCAACGGGTTCTTGCTTCTCGAGCCGGGCTGCATCGGTTAAGTTCGACCTCCTGTGAGAGGGTAAGTCTCGTTACCCCAATTATTGTATCGGCTAGGACTTCCTCGGTTAGGTCCGATATTCTAGTCGGTCTATGGTAGTCGGCTTACCACGATGTATCTATTCTGTCTACAGCTGCATCAGTTAGGTTTGATCTCTTAGTCCGAGTAGGTATATCACATCACACTTGAGTAGATTTATCAGCTTATTGGGTGTAATTTATCATCAGTTTGTGCTACATCGGTTAGGTCCGAACTACTAAGCTGCTAATGATAAGTTGTTCCTGCTAGGTTGATAGATTTTCACGCAAGGGTCTTATCGGAGTGTATAACCGATAAGTTATCATATAATACGTCACAATTGCATTAGATCTATCGGCTCATCGAGGTTCTTTTATCGTTATTAATCTGTGCTGCATCAGTTAAGTTTGACCTACTAGATTGATAATGATAGATTTATCCTTGTTAAGCCGATGGGTGTTTATGCAATGTTCTATCAGAGTGCCTAGCCAATAAGTTATCTTTTATTAAATAAAGCTGACTGCATTGTTTAATTGCTATTTTGTTTATCTACACTGTTATCGCAGTCGGCTGGAGGGTAGTCAATTGATTTATTTATTTTGTCTATTTATGCCATCATTGGCTTCCAGCCGATGTATAAGTGCTTTAGTTCATATTGGCAATCGGCCGATGAAGCGAGTCCAAATCGGCTTCCAGCCGATTGGCTCACCGATCTGATATTTCTATTTCCTTGTCAATTGCAGGGTCAAATTGACTGGCACGCCTACGAACCTCGAATTTAGGACCTACACTGGAGTTAAGCAAATCTCCCAGGCCTTCGCGTGTCTAGTGTATCGAACCAGATCCTCAGCTCGTTCTCAACGCTACTGGTGATTTTCGGTGTCAACAGTCGCTCTAGTCGACTTAGCGAGGACATGACTAACGGGACTTCCCAGGCAATCAATCGGCTCCTGGGGAGAACTCTAGGAACGCTTCATCGCCAACTTTCAGGGAACATACGAGAGGCCATCTTCCGAGTACGACCTATATCAATCGCATCAAAGGAAGAACGAGTCTCTTCGTGACTTCATCAAGAGGTTCTCTAAGAAGAAGAATTCAATCCCAATGATAAAGGATGAGGTCGTCATCGCCGCCTTTCAAAAAGGAGTCAAAGACGCGTTCATTGCTAAATTCACTCGAAAGCCTCCCAACTCTGTCAAGGCTCTATTCAACATGGCAAACAAGTATGCCAACTCGGCCGATGCTGTTGCTGAGGCCCTCAATGACAAAAAGGCACCCTGACAAAAGAAGCCGAAGGACACCGATGGCGCGGCCCCGACTAAGGTTGGGAACCGCAAACGCAAGTCGGACGGCTTCATTGTGACAGTCGGTCACAACCGTCTTTGACTTCCTACAACTGAAGATTATTAGAACAACAAGTGACATGCTCAGGGGCTCCAAAGCCCAAACTCAAGGATGGCATCCCTACTCCCAAATACCGAATAGCTAAGTCGCTTTCTGATAAATATTTCTTCAATCGGCCTTGCCAATGCCGTAGCCACTTACACCTAAAAGGTGTACAAGCTGCACATTTTTCTGTTTCTTCTCTTAATGATTGCAAATTGACTCGAGTAGCATAAATTCTGATGCATGAAACTTTGCTCCATGCAAGATGAACTAAAGTCACCCAAAACGTGTGTCTGGGAAAGAGCCATGAGCCAATTCCTGACGCTAGGGGGCTATGACTAGTCGGGCAGAGTGCTTAAACGTAAGGTATCAACTACTCGGGGAAATTAATATCAAAAAGAGGAAGAACATGTATTTACATATATTGTAAAATACATAACATTTTTTCGGGTGATTGTTTTCATCATCAGATGCTACTTGTGGAGGCCATGGTCGGGCACGTTATATCTCTAAGAGGAGATCCCTTGGTCATAGTCCGGTTGGGACTCCTACTTTATAACCCTGTCCCCCAGTATATAAGGGGAGGCAGGGCGCTGTCGGACCCGGGTTTGACCCCGAACCCTATGTGTGTACCATGCTAGTCCCACGATCAATTGCTAGCACACACATTCAACATCGACATCATAACCCATACATCACAGGTTCAGCTCACAGCAGTCCAAACAGAAGTCGTACAAGAGTCTAGACTTAGCGATTACATAGAGGCCGACCGGCCAAATAGAACAACAAAATAAAAAAAAAAGAGTTCAACAGCGGAAACAAGATAATATAGGCACCAAAAACCAGCAAGTGTGCCTCTGCCCGCCCACAGGCAACCGACCGGTAAGCCCTATTAAGCACCGTCATTGTCGTCTCCAAAACCCGCTGCATAGAAGTACCCGATTGTCGGGTGCCCCTCAATCATCTCTAAAAAAAAGAAGTCACACAAGCATGTGTGAATACAATACATACTCTGCAAGACTTTTAGTATTTGCAATGGTATTCCATAATATGCGAAGATAAACAAGGAATGGTTCAGGTTCTGCACTTTGCATAAATCATAATATATATAGCAAAAACATTGCGGTTTTGCAACGAAATTTTGTAAATCAAGCCAGCACAGTAAATCAAGTATGTAAGCATCGACCCCAAGTGTTTCCAACCATCTAGGCTCCCTGCCCATGCCAGCCAACCGTGGCAACACGCTGCCACAACCAGCCCCGCAAACTCCCCATTCGCACCATGATTTTCCCCAAAATAGTTCCCAGAATTTAAATCTACCATGGTGGAGAATTTCCCAAGTCATCCATAACCGAGGACACAGCTATTTGAATAGTTTTAACTCTCGAGAGTGTGTACAACTGCACCCACATGACAAGGACAATATGAGCTACCACACAGGAGGCTCACACTATCAATGACAAAGCCTTTCTACCGTTGACCTAGCAATATCCCGCGCTTATAATCTATCCCTAGGGAGTTGGTAGGCCTCCCAAAACCCCAAGGCTCACACGATGTGCTGGTCACCCTTGAACAATAATCAAGGTACCTTCGGGCCATAGACAATAACCATAACCCGCACTAACCCAATGTCAACAATAATGACCTACAACTACCACCGGCAGGTCTATTGCTAGGTATCAACATTATACTAAGCCAGGGACTCCCCATAAGAGCCACATGCGGTTTGTACTATGTTTCTTGGTTCTAGCTACACCATAGAATCGGTCCTTAGTGACCCGAGCAAGACAACCACCTAATCGGTACCACAAACAAGGCACCAAACACTACATCCACTCACCCAAGTCAAAAGCATGTTTTCAGTTTTTGTTTTCCACCAAGAGCACAGGGGAATTACCCACTGTTCATTTCCATAATTTCGCAAATGCTTCATTTCCCCAACATCCCAAAATCAAGTAACAAGCAACATTGATTAATTAGCAAACTAAGCATACCTATTGACATCCTCCCAACCACATGAACCCAAATTTTCAGTGGCAACATAAGTGACAAGGAATTCATGATACTCAAGTAACAAGGACAAGGCATATGCAACAAGAGGTTAACTACCCAAGAATCCCACACATTTCTGAGTAAAACATCGTATGCATAATAGTTTGCAATCAATATAGTTTGTAAGTTTGAATATAGGAGCAATTGATCAAGGGGGTCCTTGCCTTGCTCCTGGACTTCCTGGTACTCCTCTGGTTCCTCCTCAACTGGGTCAGCAACGCCGTGCTCTACGAGAATACCAAACGAATGCAATGAAAACAACGGCAAAATTTAACAGTATAGGAAGTACAAATTTTTTGCAGAATATGGAAGTGCACGATTTTAGATGAATTTAGGAAAAAGAATTGCTTGAATCCGAGTTCGTATGAGGGAGAAACGGCTAAACGAAGTCTGCTCTGTCCTAAAATCGAAAATAAATGAGAGACAGCGTTCTCGCTCGACCGAACTGCTGAAACGGCTGAAAACATTGTACCGACTTAATGGGTGGTCTATTTGGGACGTTTTTGGTTCTAGGGGCATTTATATGGTACGAAACCTGTGGGCACCCCGGAAGTGCATTATGGAGAGTAATTATTATGACAACGCGAAATATCTAGATGGATGGGGTCTCGAATAAAAACCGAATAAATGCAGTAACAATCCATCATCCATCCTCATTGCAGCCTTGCCATAATCTTTACACACTCACAATACAAATCCAACGCGCCGAATTCAGAAATAAAGAGATATTTGGAGAGTTGATTTACCAGTCCTAAACGGCGAAGTGTGCCCGTCAAACCACACGAAGGTGGCGACCAAACACGATACACACTTCTGGGGACATGGTCTATGGTTGAATCAATGTCCATGCATCTCATCATTTCTAAATTCATACTCATGTTCAGCTAGTCCCCAGGAAAGCGACTAACTTCACACTTTCATCGCAAGCAATTGATAAACATCACAAGTACTCTAAATATGGATAAACGAGCAGCAGAGTTATATATATATTACATAGAGGGTTTACACACCCTGATACATCACAGAGTAGCGCAAAAGATAGTAGCGGAACATCAACATAGAGGATAAGGCCAGTGGTGCCATACCCATCCCACAAGGCAACCGACTGGGGCAGAACTTAACTTCAACTACACATTATCCTCGCCACCCTCGGCGGGATAATAGTAGACCACATCAATGTCGTCGTTGTCCTCACCTGAAAGATGCAGCGTGAGTACACAAGTACTCAGCTAGACATATACAATAATAATAGTTCAAAGGAGTAATGCTAGTCTCTACATCAAGGAGTATGGCTATGTCGATCTGATTTTGCATAAAGCTGATTTTATTGAGCAAGTACTACATTTAAAACATAAGCATTTCCAAAATATAGCAATCTGAAATTCTAGGACAGCAAGCTTATAGTTCTGAAACTGGAATATAAATAAGCACAAACCATGCTCTAATCATCATCCATGGGCCACCATTGCCCAATTATATATGCTACATAAGCATACCATTTTTCGTGACTAAACCAAGTCATATTTAACATCAAAGCCTTTTATATAAATCCATCCATCCATGACTATCCTAAGTCATGGTATAACAACATAATCCCATAACCACATATCCCAAGTTGGATGCTAACATGAGTAACTAACACATCAAGCGATCGTCCTGTAACCGTGGACACGGCTATTCGAATAGTTCTTACTCTGATCAGAGGTGTACATCTTTACCCACACGATCTGATAGAAGCCAAACGGCTACACTCTAGTTTGATCCGTACCTGCTGGTACCCACACTCTACACATTGAGTGCGGACTAGAGGTCACAACAGAACCTTTTGCACGCTTAGCCCCAACCACCTAAACCACGTCTGGGCCCCCGACGACTTAGTCACGTGCGTGCGTGGTAACTAAGGCGGGCTCACCGTCGCGGGAGGCACCTTCGGCCAAAGCCAAGCGCGCTCGTGGTCCTCCAAAGGAAATCCGTCCTCACGACTAACGGACGGGCGTAGATGGCCACAGCCTCCCGTGCTACTTAGTTATGCCATCCCATACCGGCATGTGGAAGTACATAGGGTGCTTGAATAGACGTCAACATGTTCGGTCCTTAACGACCCAAACGGAGCTACATGCATCAGGGAAACACCATCCCGTCATCGCCCTATCATCCGTCCAAGTCAAACATATTTTCAATTATTATTCAGAGGTTATTCTTTTCAGATTTTAACCCATCCATTCGCTTTAAACTAGTTTTAAACCGATAGCTCTATCTATCGGATTTCTCTAAGTCTTGAAATAAGCATGGCTAAGCATTCGGTAAAATAAAAGTATCCCAAAGTCCTTAACCAGGGGTGACAAGGTAGAAGTATGGTATCAACAATCAAGGAAAGAAAATGCATACAATTGGGTAATATTAACTCTACCCGTTTTCCCTTTTAAATAGACCGAAACATGCATATAGATATTGCTTTCGCAAACAAAACAATTTATTGAAAATATAGGTTCAATATACTTAGATGCTTGCTCTAGATGCTTGCCTTGCTGCAGCGAGTGGTCACACTCAACCTCTGTTTCTTGCTCCACGTACTCCGAATTATCTGAATCTACCGATAAAAGCGAATATGCAAATAAGAATCAATTAAATATGCTCCTGTAAAAATGATCAATAAAATCTGAGATAAATACAGTAGGTAGGGCATGTCCTAACAAGATTTTAGGAGAAAGAACCAGGTCATTTGCATCTCTGGATTGGGAGATACAAAAATAATAAGATAGGAAGGTTGAAAATGACAGTTTTGTAATTATTTATATTGTAACCTTAAGTTATTATATTTGACTGGCATTTTCTATTAAGGTTTCAAGAGGGGATGTATTTTTATATAAAAGAGCATAACCTCCTGGTTCCAATAAAATTAAGTTTACCCAATTTGGATTTATAATCAATTTATTATATATTTTGAAGTCCCTATACATTAATGATTATTGAAATACATTTTAGTGTACAAAACATATAGAAAAGATTTATAAGATACTTTACAAAAGTGACAAACATGCTAAGAGGAGCTTACTGATCCTTGGTCCAAATTATTTTTGAAAATGGAATGAAACTTTTATGCACCTTGGAAATCTATAAATATATTAATCCTTTCCTCTTTTATATCAATTAAATCCTAGTGTATGATTTATATAGACAAAGTGTCATTTATGTAAGTATGACTAAATGTCAGTTCACTGCATGAAAGGTCAACCTTTTATGGATTTACCAAACCATAATTCAAAGTAAACAGAAAATTGTTAAATTCATATAAAGTTCATATACTTTATGATGATTATTATTTTTGAGAAGTTTTAGGCTTTGGTTTCCCCAGATTTTATTCCACAGAATTAAAGTGCATAATTTGGTGATTCCCACAAATTTTGTTTCATCAAATTTGGAGTTAAAATGAACTAGATATGGATTTTTAAAGTTTGGCTATTTTTCTGTTGGAAAAATATTTCAGTTAAACATTTCATTTCTTTTCTTATTTTTCTCCAGCCCGGGCCCACACAACAGCGAGACAGAGTAGAGGAGGCACGGGACTGGCTTGCTGCCGGTTCTGTTTGCCGGCGCCGGCGGCGAACGGCGGCTTGGCTCGGGTGGTGGCCAACAGAAGAAAGATAGAGGAAGACGAGGCGAACACATCGGTGGTGGTATTGTGGCCGACGGTGGCCAGAATCTCTCCGGCGGCGAGCTCTAGCGGCGGATGCTCTCGGGCTGCACATGTACGCAAGCAAGCAGCTAGAAATCTTCGAAAAGGAAGCATGAGGGACTACGCTGAGACTCCCTGGAAGCTTACCGTGGGGTTTTTCTGGGTCGAAGGAGGTCAAAGGGGCTCTAGCGGCTTCGGGCGGCGGCAACGGCGATGGACAACTTCGGCTTCACCGTGGTTGGCTCGATTCGCTACATGCGCGGTGGAGACAACACATGCAGGAGGTTAAGGAGGTCACGAGGATGCTGCTGACGCGAGGAATCGAAAGATGGCTCACCGGTTGGACGGGAACGGCTCGGCGGAGGGCTGGCCGGAGACGAAGAAGATGACGGCCGATCTCCTTCCTCGCTGCACCAAACTGGATGACTCTTGGGGCGTCTTGGAGCCGGAGGCGAGGCGATGTTAATGGCGCAGGGGCTCGGCTTGCGACGTCCTGGATCAGCCGGAACGGCGATGGCGCCACGGCGGCGGTCCAGCAGAGCAGGGACAGTGTGCAGCGGCGACACGACATCTTCGGCCGACGAACCTAGGGCAACTAAGTATGAAAATGGAATGGTTAGGAGTGGGGGATCATGTTCCGATGGTTGGGAAAGGATGGTGTTCACCGGCGTTGGCTCGGGACCGATCGAACACTGCCGGCTGAGGGAAAGGTGAGGCTGCCGGCGGTGATTCTTGGGGATTCCGTGGGTTTCTCCAGTGGGAACGTGGAGAGGATGGAGAATGGGTTCTGCTGGTGAAGTTTGAGGCGAAAAGGTTGATGGTCCCTAGTGCTGTGCTATCCAGGTGTGCTGTAAACTGAGGGGGGAAGAAGAAAGGAGGTGAGGACACGTGTGACATGCAGTGCTGAGTTGCTCCAACTCCACAGTGCCCTTGGTGGGTCCCACATGTAAGAGAATATTTTTCTACACACTTTTGGTTAGATTTACTCTATGACTTGTGGGTCCAAGAAGTTAGTTCCTAGGGAGAAGAGAGGAGTATGGGTAAGAATGTTGGTGAAACACACTGTCCCATGCTGTGCTATGGCTTACAAGTGGGCCAGGTCTTGTGGGTCCCACTGGTCAGTGACTTGAGAGAGGAGAAATCTCTAGAGACTAAGTGTTGTGAGCTGTATGGACATCTATCTTGCATCTGTGATTTAAGTAGGTTAATTAGGGATATAATTTATGGGAAAATTATTGGAGATAGATAAAGATGTGTTTAACCTTCTGGCCAAATTTCGTGGTTAGAAGAGGTCTGGTTAATCTGTGGTGAAATTGCAAAATAGGCATGCTGGTCCAGTTTTTCTGCAGTACATTTTATATCCCTAGGGCTTTGCTCTTATTATTTTATGTGGTTTCTTAGGGAATTAAATTGTGCCAAAATTACTGGTGGTAGGGTTTATGTTGGTACACACTTTAGCAAAAGGGCTCTGTCTAATTAGTCTTCACTTTTATTTGGCGAATTTTAGAAGTATACCTATTCATTTCAGCTAGCCTCCTAGTTTTGCTGTTTTGAGGGATTTTATTGAAGTACCAAATGAAGTGATAAAATCATGTAAAATTTACAGTGGATTGATTATGTGGAAAAGTATTCACAGGAAGTTTTCCATGATTTTATGTGCAACCAAACGTCTTTAGAAAATCCTTAGATTATATAAGTGCATAGGTCAAAGAAAAGGACCCCGGCTGAAACTTGTTAAAATTTTAAGGGGTCTAAACTATTGAAATAAATTCCTGGAAAAATTATGTTAGGTCATGATAGATAATCTAGTATTTATATAAATTATCTCCCATATACACTTCTGTTCAATTAGATGCACTTTTTGGTAATGGTTTGTTTTTGCTGATTAGGGTTTAATATTGCCATCTTTAATTTACATGGAGTGAAAATGCAAGGATTTAAATTGTGCATTCGGATGACAGTAGGGCATAACACTAATTACTTGGAAATTAGATTTAGGGCTGTGACAAAACCTACATATGTGTTACTGTGAACCTAAGGACAGTTCCCAGAAGTGGATATACTCCAACTCGCTAGGATGTTAATCGCACACGCTCACACGTCGCTAAAACGGCCTAACACATGAAACCCACTGGGCGTGAAGTATTAATCTAAGGCATTTGGAGGCGTGGAAGGTTTCTAGGGCCTAGGGGTCACTAGATGCACAAGTGGAATCTATGGGAAGGCTTCGGTAGAGGCGAACGCCTCGGTCCAAAAACGATGTCTTCGTACGCGCAAACTACACATCTTCGTACGTTAACGATGACCGGCAAAAACGAGAATTCAACAGCAGCAGCTCTACTCGCAGTTTTATCCATTCTAACACTAGTGGGGCCAACCTGGCTTGCATGGGGCTGATGGGATGGCTGTCGCTCACTCAAACTCTAGCGCACCTAAGGTGTTTGGTGAAAAGCCAAGCTAAAGTACCGCTTGTCTACCTCTGTCCTCTCATGCTCTAGTGCATGGCTAGAGAATGCAGGGGTGCGGGGAAGCTCTAGGGATCCTGCATGCAAGGTCATAGGGTTCTAATCCATGTGGCCATGCTCCGATTGAGCCTTATCCACACATGTGGCCACGGTGGTGTCGCTTGTGTGGATGGCAAAACAATGGCATGACAGGCCAAGCCAAGGACGTGGGGAGAACTAGTGGCCTCCCAGGAATAAAAAGAAAGCACATGCAGAAACAGGAGCTCACTGAAGAGTGCGGGCGGTGGGGTGCAACGATGAGGCGGTGATCGGCTCGGCGGCAAGGGTGCTCGTGATGGAGGCTGCAGACAAGCGCTGCGATGAGTTCAATGAGTGAAGGGGGAATGGTGATATAGCTAGAATAGTGTTAAACTCACCAGGGCGGAGTTTAGTGGCTGCAAGGTCACGGTGGCACCCGGTCGGTGTTGCAAAACACGATGGGGCTGCGGTGGTGCCTGCTGCTTGCCAAGGGTAAAAACGGAGTTAGGTCGGGCGGAAACACATGGTGACACAGCTGGGACAAGGTGAAACTCACCAGAGCTCCCAGACGGAAGGCGTGTGCTCGTCGGCGCCATGGGCGGCACCTCACGTTCCCAGCGAACCAAGGGGCAATCCCCTAGGTCCTTGGGTGCGTGAGAAAGAGGGTGAGCTGGGGTGGCTGGAGGACATGGGCTTGGTTAAAAAGGAAGGCAGGGAAGGGAGAGGAGAGGGGGGGCGGTGCTCTACTCCATCGGTCTCGCGATGGTGTGTGCGTGGGCAAGCATGCAGCAGACAGACGGGATAGGGCAAGGCGTCACTGAGGCTGTCGGGGGCATCTCGTGAGGTCCCAAGGCGGCTCTGCCTCTCCCTCTCATGTGGTCTGGGGAGTGCAGAGGTAGCCACCTGGTCGAGCTACACGGGCGGAGAGAGATCCTCGCGTGATCTCGCTTGGGCGATGGAGAACAGGGATTGCCTGAGTTGGCCTAGGCTTGGCTAGGCTGTGGGGTCCAAATTAGAGGTGGGGCCCAACATAAAAAGTGTCCAAAGGGGTTACCTACCTTGCCAAGTGGAAATATTGGGTCAACAGGTCGAGAAAATAGGAGAAACTGAGAGGAAGAGGGAAAGAACTCTTCTCGGGTGAACAGTACCCAGATTTTTTTCCAATTTCAGCAGCGGATTAGACTAGATGGTTAGATGGGCCAACTTGCTTCAAACCGAAAGAAAGTTGGAGGCAAGGCTGGTAGTAAGGTATGGAATTTTTCGGAATTTTTCCAGAATTTTTGGTGAAGATTGCAAATTGAGGGTCAGATAGGGCAGTAGGGACAGTTTATATAGATCGCACGATCTTTAATCTGTTTGGCTGGGATTTTTCATGCATGAAAGATGATATGTAGTGCATGCAGATGAAAAACGGTTTTATGCAGCAATGAACAAAAGTGGGCTGTTATAGGCGCCCCCTGAGGGCAAGACACCGAAGGTGGGCAGGGTTCATCAGAATCACCACCATACATCCTCAAAGGAAATACACCACAACTGGATGTAGGGGATTACCTCATCTCGAGGGCCTGAACTAGTATAAACCTTTCGTGTTCCTTTGCAATCCATCAAGTTTCGGTTCGACGAGTAGCCCTATATATTTATTGCCGGTATAAAACATCGACACTGCTCATCCGATATGTTTATAATGCAGGGCCAGTTCTGGATACACGTGACAGGAACTCGGGGCTATGAGCCTATCTCCTACACTCGGGGGCTGGACCGGTCTGCCAAGAATCAGTCAGAATGCTCCATGAGGGCTACTGACCGAGTACTTGTGCCAGTTGGGATGTCATCTTCCTTGGCTACGCTCCATGTGGGCTAATAACCGACTTCCGGCACCAGTCGGAGCTCGAGTACCACTCCGCTAAGTTGGGTACACCCCATGAGGGTTGCCAACTGAATCCTACGCTAATGAGAGGTTCGGGTACCTTATTCGACTAATATAACTGACCTCCGGCGCCAGTCGGGGCTCGTGTACTACTCAGCTAGGTAGGGTACGCCCCATGAGGGTCGCCAGCCAAATCCTGTGCTAATTCTAGGTTCGGGTACTTTATTTGGTCACAGCTCTGCCAGGTTGGGTACGCCCTATGTGGGTCGCCAGCTGAATCCTATGCTAATGCAAGGTTCAGGTACCTTATCTGGCTATAATTCTATTGGGTAGGGTACGCCACATGAGGGTCGCCAGCCGAATCCTATGCTAATGTAAGGTTCGGGTACCATATTTAGCTTTGCTGATGTCAGAGAAGACCTATGTCGTCAAAGCGCTTCCGGAGTTCTCATGCACTGTGTCATACCTGAGGAGGGCAAGCAGATCCTGCAATGTACCTACTCAGGCATCTGTGGCAATCATGCTACATCCAGAACATAAGTCGGAAAGGCTTACGGACAAGGATTCCTCTGGCTGATTGCGGTTACCAACGCTGGAGCACTCATCCTGACATGCGAAGGATGCTAATTTTATAGAGCCTGTGCTGATAAGTGGGCTTGGGCCTGCAAATTCGGTACTGGGCCATAAGATATGAGTTTCTACAGTTGCACGCTCTATTTGGGCTGCTCGCTGGCTGTGTGGAAATCACAATACTGGTGCTACTCACAGAAACCGATTAAATAATCAGCTATGCTTCATGCTAAGCCAATAGCCGGGTGTATACACTCAGGTATCAGGTATGCTTCATGCTAAGCCAACAGCTGGGTGTATACACTCGGGTACCTTGATTATTTACTAGGTATTGAGGGTATATCCTAATAAGGATCACAAGCTAGTCTCCAATAAAATTGGGGATTCAGGTATCTCTCAAGTACACCTAACCACATATTGGGTTAAAATCCATAAAGTGGTACTCTGCCTACATGCTTGGTCAACAATTGCCATGAGCAAAAATTTTTCTGGCTGACATGAAGCTGAAGAGTCTAATTTTCGAGTGACATACTACTCGGGAAAGGCTATAAAAAATCATTCCAGCTGACATGATGCTGAAGAGTCTAATTTTCAAGTGATATACTGCTCGGGGAAGACTTAAAAATATTCCGGTTGACATGATACCGAAGAGCCTCATCGACCAGTAGTGCACTACTCGGGAAAGGTTACAAGGTTAAAGATCTTTGACTTTATGTTTAATTGTTTCACAATTAAGCACAAAGTCAGGGGCTACACCTAATAGGTGCGCCTATTCGGTGCACACTATTTATATTTCTACATGAAGCCCTTCATAGCCTCGTTGCTAGCTGACATAAAGCAGGATTTGGGAGACAAAGCACTCGGACAAAGAGTACTCAGGAGCAATGCGCTCGGGGATTTTTCACCATGGAGGATGACCACTCGGCATCAGCTGTGACTCAACTATGAAGGTCTTAGGGGCTGCTGTGGAGGCCATGGGCCCTAGGTACCTCGTGACAAGCATATGGGCCACTCGGAAAGAGGATGGGCCTAGTCTTGTAATTAGGGATATGATGGAACTCGACAGACTTAACCATGTATGATAAGGAAAATACAGTACTAGTCGGGCACGTTATATCTCTAAGAGGAGATCGCTTGGTCGTAGTCCGACTAGGACTCCTACTTTGTAACCCTGTCCCCCAGTATATAAGGGGAGGCAGGGCGCCCCATGAGGGCAGGTTCATTAGAATCACCACCATACATCCTCAAAGGAAATACACCACAACTAGATGTAGGGTATTACCTCACATCGAGGGCCTGAACCAATATAAACTCCTCGTGTTCCTTTGCAATCCATCAAGTTTCGATCCAACGAGTAGCCCCATATTCGTATTGCCGGTGTAAAACATACACCAAATAGGTGCGCCTATTTAGCACACACTATTCATATTTCTACATGATGCCCTTCATAGCCTTGTTGCCAACTGACATGAAGCAGGACTTAGGAGAAGAAGCACTCGGACAAGGAGTACTTGGGAGCAATGCACTCGGGGATTTTTCACAGTGGAGGATGAGCACTCGGCATCAGCTGTGACTCAATTATGAAGGTCTTAGTGGCTACTGTGGAGGCCATGGGCCCTGGGTACCTCATGACAAGCATATGGGCCACTCGGAAAGAGCATGGGCCTAGTCTTGTAATTAGGGATATGATGGAACTTGGCAGACTTAACCTTGTACAATAAGAAAAATACAGTCCTAGTCGGGCATGTTATATCTCTAAGAGGAGATCCCTAGGTCGTAGTCCGACTAGGACTCCTACTTTGTAACCCTGTCTCCCAGTATATAAGGGGAGGCAGGGCGCCCTAGGTTGGCAGGGTTCATAAGAATTGCCATCATACATCGTTAAAAGAAATACACCACAATTGGATGTAGGGTATTACCTCATCTCAAGGGTTTGAACCAGTATAAACTTTTTGTGTTCCTTTGCAATCCATAAAGTTTTGGTCCGGCGAGTAGCCCTATATATTTATTGCCGGTGTAAAACATCAACAATGGCCATGCCAAGTGATTGAAGAGTCAATCACGAGTTGAGTAATCCATCACATGGTCGAGTGAATGATTGAGCTAATGAAAGGATGGCACACTTCTCGCCTTGAGCTTAATCGATATCATGTGGCAAAGGGGTTCATAGATGTATACACTATAGGTTCAGCCGATATGATCTTTGTGTGCACCCGGCGGGTCAATATGCCTTGCTAGAGACCGCTAGTGACCCGTGGACCAAAAAGTTATTTTTAGGTTGCAACCGAGTGCACATGAACCGAAAAGTTGGTCGGCCAGGAACGTGAGAAGGCGATCGTGCGAGGAGGAGATGTCACACAAAGGAGGTGACAATCGGGTTGAGGAGATCAACTACTTCCTCTACGTCGATGCGCACTTCGCTGGATTGGGCTACTCTAACTCTGCTTCCGCTACTCTGTGCATCGAGTGGTAAAGATCCATGATCCTTTACTCGCATGGTTTCCTGGTTTACGCAGTAGAAAATTTTGTTTTGCGCTATCGTAGCCTACCCGTAACCCTACAGTAGTATCAGAGCTTTCATGCGTAGTTTATGATCTGGATAGTCGCATGTAGTTGATATGTGGTAGTAGTAGATGGGATCTATTATAGTCTAGATTGATCGGAACATGTGATGTACCGATGGGCACAAGGGTTGATGAGATCAATTGATATCGGAGTTGGTTGAGTTTGCCAGATTGTCTAGTGTTCATCTAAGCCATGCGCTAATGGAAACCGTGTCCTTGAGATTGTCTCGAATGGCATAATTTGATTATGCCGGTAAGGTTCTTCTATAATGCTAATAGGAACTGAGTCCTTGAGATTGTCTCGGATGGCCTGGGAAAACAAGTCCTTGAGATTATCTCGGATGGCCTAATGTGATTATGTTGGTATAGTTTTCCTATAGAAAATTCATAGATTGGATCAGTGGATTCCATGAGGTTTTCACGGCGATGCCCTAAAACCCGTGGGACCACCGTGTGTGTTGCCCGTTAGATTTCGTTTTGGGTTTATGTTGTTAGGTAGAATGCGATTCTACATCTAACTTGTTTTTGCAGAGCATGATGTGAATAGTATGACCCTTTGTATGTATGTGTTGCATGTAATATTCTTTCATGGCCTGTGAGTCATGCTTATTTCAGCCTTGTTGGCTGTCCTTGTTGTAACGATCTGTGTGTCGATATTTGAACCATTTATGTAATCTTCTATTTCTAGCTATCATTGGTAGCTTAGTTTTGAAGGTATAAATATCAAGCATGATGGTCCAAAGAAGCTATGTGGAGGATGGAGATCGTCTACGTACTAATGAAGATGGTGATTTTATTGGGCCATGCTATTTCACAGTTGAATGCATTTATCTATGCTGTTTATCTATCTTGATTTCATGCAATTATATATGTGATATGTTAACATGATAGGATAGAATCACTAAGAAAAATTAGGTAGTTCTAATGCCCTTCCATTGGTAGCACCTATCAAGATTGTGATCATTGCGTGGTGGGTCTGCCCAAGCAGGGTGCCACTGATTATCACAATAAGATAGGATACATGTCGGACATCTATGAGTGGAAAGTTTTGGTTTACTTAACAAGGTTATCAAAACAGTTTTGCACCTTGGGGCATAGGTTGGGGCCGGGACATAGAGATGTTACCCAACAAACAAGAGTCACATAGGATGTGATTAGCAAGGTGTTGCTTACCCATTTCACTAGTTCTTTAGCTGTGATGTCAAAGCTCACTAGGAATTGGTTAAGTTTGGATCTTGACACACTATGTGAAGTCAGAGGGAACTTGGTTACAAAAGACATAGTGGGAGTATTTTTTGTTAAATTGTTTAATGGAAGATAAATATAAACATAGTGCTAAATCTTGCATATATTTTTTGTTGTAGATCATGGCAGCTAATACATCATCCAATTTTAATTTGCGGTCTATTCTTGAAAAAGAAAAGTTGAATGGAACAAACTTTATGGATTAGTATCGTAATTTGAGAATTGTTCTTAAGCAAGAGCGCAAAGAGTTTGTGCATGAAAATCCTTATCCACAAGACCAACCTGCAACGGCTACTGCTATTCAACGTAGGGAGAATGAGAAGGGACAGTATGAATATCTGGATGTGGGCTGTCTCATGCTTGCTACAGTGTCCCCTGAGCTTCAGAAGCAATATGAGCATTTGAATGCTTATAGAATTATCACCGGACTACGTAGAATGTTTGAGAACCAGGCAAGAGCTGAGAGGTTCAACACTTCAAAATCTTGTTTGCATGCAGGCTTGCAGAGGGAAGTCCAGTTAGTCCCCATATGATCAAGATGATTGGCTACATTGAGAGTCTGCAAAGACTTGGTTTTCTCCTTAGCCAAGAGTTGGCTACTAACATAATTCTTTAGTTGCTGCCTTCAAGCTATGAACCGTTCGTCTTGAACTTCCACATGAACAGCATGAATAAGACCTTGGCCGAATTGCATGGAATGCTTAAAGAAGCCGAGGAAAGCATCAAGAAAAATACGACTCATGTGAGGATGACGCCAAAGCGTAAGCCCAACATCAAGAAAGTCTATACTAAGAAAAAGCTAACTCCCGATGAGATCGTAAAAAATGCCGCCACTAAGGCCAAGACTCAGAAGACTGGGCCTGCTAAGGATGCTAAGTGTTTCTTCTGCAAGAAGATAGGTCACTAGAAAAGGAACTGCAAGAAATATCTAGAACAGCTCAAGAAGAAGTAGCTGGATGGAAAGAGTTCCGTCTCAGGTATTAATGTTATAGAAATTAATCTTGCTACTTACACTACCGATTCTTAGGTATTTGATACCAGATCGGTTGCTCACATCTGCAAGTCGTTGCAGGGACTGAAAATAAGTAGGAGCTTGGTGAGAAGCGAAGTGGACATTCATGTGGGCAATGGAGCAAAAGTTGCTACAGTTGCATTTGGCACTATGCCATTATCTTTACCATTAGGATTAGTTTTAGAATTAAATAATTGTTATTGTGTTCCAGCTTTTTGTAAGAACATCATTTCTGCGTCATGTTTGCAAGCGGAAGGTTATGGTTATAGATCAGAGAACAATAGTTGTTCAGTCTATTTTAATGATATTTTCTATTTCCATGTACCTATGATGAATGGCTTATACACTGTGAGTCTTGATGATATGACAGTCTATAACATTAATGCAAAAAGGTCACGTTCTAATGATTTGAATCTCACATTTGTTTGGCATTGTCGTTTGGGTCATATAAATGAGAAACACATGGAGAAGCTCCATAGAGATGGTCTTCTAGACTCTTTTGATTTTGAATCATTTGAGACATGTGAATCTTGTTTACTTGGTAAGATGACAATGGCGCATTTCACAGGACAAAGTGAGAGAGCAAGTGAACTATTGCTACTCGTACATATTGATGTATGTGGACCAATGAGTTCAATAGCTAGAGGGGGTTATCAATACTTCATTACCTTCACCAATGACTTTAGTAGATATGGGTATATCTACCTAATGAAGCATAAGTCTGAATCATTTGAAAAGTTCAAAAAATTTTAGAATGAAGTACAGAATCATTTAGGCAAAACATTCAAGTTTCTACGATCTGATCGTGGAGGCGAATATTTGAGCCTTGAATTTGATAATCATTTAAAGGAATGCAGGATTGTCCCACAACTGTCTCCTCCAGGAACACCTCAATGGAATGGGGTATCCAAACGGAGAAATTGTGCTTTGTTAGAAATGGTGCGGTCAATGATGAGCCAATCTGATCTTCCATTATCTTTATGGACTTATGCTCTAGAAACAGTTGCGTTCACACTAAACAGGGTTCCATCAAAGTCTGTGGAAGAGACACTATATGAGATATGGACAGGGAAGCGTCCTAGTCTGTCTTTCCTAAAGATTTGGGGATGTGAGGTTTTTATGTAAAACGTTTACAATCTGACAAGCTCACATCTAAATCCGAAAAATCTTTCTTTGTGGGGTATCCTAAGGAAACAAAAGGATATTACTTCTATAATCGGGAAGAAGGCAAAGTGTTTGTCGCCCGACGCGGTGTCTTCTTGGAAAAAGAATTTCTATCAACAAGGGCCAGTGGGAGCACGGTGCGCCTAGAAGAAATTCGAGAATCACCATAAAATGTTTCAACTCCTGCACAGCCACAACAGGATGAACAAGATGTTATTGAACCTGTTGTAGAAACACCGGTCCCATGTAGGTTAGAGAGGTCATGGCGTGTACCTACGAGATATGCGCTGTTGGCTACTGAGCAGCACGATATATTGTTGTTAGACAATGATGAGCCTACAAACTATGAAGAAGCGATGGTGGGACCAGAATCTGAGAAATGGCTTGGAGCCATGAGATCTGAAATAGATTTCATGCATGACAATCAAGATTGGAACTTGGTAGATCCACCTGATGGTGTAAAAACCATTGAGTATAAATGAGTCTTGAAGAAAAAGACAGATGTAAATGGAAATGTTAACATGTATAAAGCTCGATTGGTAGCGAAAAGTTTCAAATAAATTCAAGGTGTTGATTATGATGAAACTTTCTCACCGGTTGCGATGCTAGAATCCATTCGGATCATTTGAGCGATTATGGCGTATTTCAATTATGAGATATGGCAAATGGATGTCAAAACAGCTTTCCTTAATGGAAATCTGAGTGAGGATGTATACATGACACAGCCTAAAGGTTTTGTCGATCCACAATCAGCTGGAAAGATATGCAAGTTGCAGAAATCCATTTATGGGTTGAAGCAGGCATCTCGGAGTTGGAATATTCATTTTGATGAAACAGTCAAAGGGTTTGGCTTCATCAAAAACGAAGAAGAGCCTTGTGTTTACAAGAAGGTTAGTGGGAGTGCACTTGTGTTTCTAATCCTATATGTGAATGACATATTGTTGATTGGAAATGATAGTCCTATGTTTGAATCCGTTAAGACATCACTGAAAAATAGTTTTTCGATAAAAGACTTAGGGGAAGCAGCATATATTCTGGGCATTAAGATCCATAGAGATAGATCAAAGAGGCTAATTGGATTAAGCCAGAGTACATACATTGACAAGGTGTTGAAGAGGTTCAACATGCAGGATTCGAAGAAAGGTTTCTTGCCCATGTCACATGGTATCAATCTTGACAAGAATCAGTGTCCTCAGACCACTGATGAGCGGAACAATATGAATGCGATTCCATATGCTTCGGCAATTGGGTCCATTATGTATGCCATGCTTTGTACACGCCCAGATATTTCATATGCACTAAGTGCAACAAGTAGATACCAATCAGATCCAGGTGAAGGTCACTGGATAGCAGTAAAGAACATCCTAAAGTACTTAAGAAGGACTAAGGATGTGTTCCTTGTCTATGGAGGTAAGGAAGAGCTCGTTGTAAATGGTTACACTGATGCAAGCTTCCAAACTAATAGAGATGATTTTAGATCGCAATCTGGATTTGTATTCTGCCTCAATGGTGGAGCAGTGAGCTGGAAGAGTTCTAAGCAAGACACTGTTGCTGATTCTACTACGGAGGCCGAGTATATAATAGCTTCTGAAGCTGCGAAAGAGGTTGTTTGGATCAAACAAATTTGTTTCTCAGCTGGGTGTGATAACTAGTGCCTTCAGTCTAGTGGACATCTATTGTGATAATAGTCGGGCCATTGCACAAGCCAAGGAGCCTAGATCGCATCAGAAGTCCAAGCACATTCTACGGTGATATCACCTCATTCGCGAGATAGTCAATAGAGGTGATGTGAAGATATGCAAGATACATACGGATTTGAATGTTGCAAATCTGTTAACAAAGCCACTTCCTCAGCCAAAGCACGAGGTGCACACCAGGGCAATGGGTATTAGATACTTATATGATTGACTCTAGTGCAAGTGGGAGACTGTTAGTGATATGCCCTAGAGGCAATCATAGAGATGATTGTATCACATACTATGTTTATGAATTTATAAATAAAGTGTTCCATGGGATAGTTGACCTATTATTGATCAATAAGTATGTGACTTATTCATGAGATTCTTTATGTGATATGTTACTATTTCTAAATGATCCCTGACTATATATCATATATGGAACGGATATGATTTTAAGATGAGCACATGTATTGATTGATGATCATGTCTCGTGGATCATGGTATGAAGATACTAAATCAGTAATATAGACACATGTTAGAGAACATGTTGTTGGATAGACCCAATATGAGACACTGCAAGAGCTTTATATGATATGCCATCAGTTGGTCTCAAGTAGTGTTGGTGTAGAACTTTTGTACCTGAGATTATCATGGTTCTCAATATGTGTAGTGACTTACTTTGGGGCTGCCAAATGCTACTTCGTAACTAGGTAGTTATAAAAGTAGTTTACGGGTTTGCTATGAAACATGTAGTGGAATATGAATAATCAAGATGGGATTTGCCCCTCCCAGTTAATGTGAGATAAATCTTTAGGCCCCTCGATGTAATGGACTACCGCAGTGCATGGCCATGCCGAGTACTTGAGAAGTCAATCACGAGTTGAGTAATCCATCACATGGTCGAGTAAATGATTGAGCTAATGAAATGATGGCATACTTCTCGCCTTGAGCTTAATCGATATCATGTGGCAAAGGGGTTTATACATGTATACACTACTGGTTCAGCCGATATGATCTTTATGTGCACCAAGCGGGTTAATATGCTTTGCTAGAGACCGCTATTAACACGTGGACCGAAAAGTTATTTTTGGGTTGCAACCGAGTGCACATGAACCTATAGGGTCGCACACTTAACGGGTTGGAATGAATTGTTGGGATATTGATCCGAATATGGTTCTGTTTGGATAGAGATCCGAATAGAGTTTCTAATGGGCCAGCGAGGCCTAGTTAGATGCTCTATATATTCAGGGGCGAGGCGTGGAGAAAACTCTCTCTACATGAGAAAGAAAAACCCTAGCCGCACCTCTCCCCACGAGCCAACCCTCGCCGCGCGGGCGCTAGCACTTCCGCGCACGGCGTTCCAACCCCAAACGTGTGGATAATGGTTGAGACGTTGTTGCGTTGCGACGTTGGTCGACCGGGAACGTGAGAAGGCGATCACGCGAGGAGGAGACGCTTGAGCAAAGGAGGTGACAATCGGGTTGAGGAGATCGATTACTTCCTTTACGTCGGCGCGCGTTTCATCGGATTGGGCTATTCTGACTCTGCTTCCGCTGCTCTGCACATCGAGTGGTAATGATCTATGATCCTTTACTCGTGTGGTTTCCTAATTTATGCAGTAGAAAATTTTGTTTTGTGCTATCGTGGCTTACCTGTAACCCTACATCTCAAGCATCAAGAAAAAAGGAAACCGTACCAGGCTTAAAAAAAGGAAACCGAATTAGGCTGAAATAGGAAGGCCCGTCTGGGAAAGGAAATGGGAATGGGCTGAGAAGGAAACCGAAATGCCAAATAGGAAGGTAGGATGCATTCGCCGCGCAAGCGTTCGCCACTTAGGAATTTCGCTCTGATGAGGGGAAGAGGAGACAGCTCAGAAAGCATCCGTATTCTCTGCCTTTGTCCCCAACGGCAAAGTTTACCTTAAGCTTTAATCTGAATCATCAATCAATAGATCAACAATATGTGCTTTGATTGTCCATGGGGCCCGCCTCCACTACCAATAAAAGAACATACGTGGGGATAAACGTTAGCTTCCTGCTCAGTTAAAAGAAAAGACATATCAAGAGTGAAGAAAAATAAAAGGAGAGTTGGTAAAAGTGTCACCATAAAACAAATTTTGATTCACGTTTCCTGCTTTGTTTTCTGCTAATAAACGAAGAACACCAAACATAGTTCCATCTCTCCATACTGATGTATCTTTATTTAGAGGTTGGATTAATTTTTCTTATAAAAAATGAACCAAACTCTTATAGTAATTCCATTTGATGTTACTGCTAGAATCAAACTGCTAAACAAGAAAGAATCCAGTAGAAAAATGGTTCATCACTTGCTAGCAAACAAATGGTGCGGAAAAGTATTCCTTCACAAACAAAATTTATTTTATCTCCTTTTATTTTCTACGGATTATCCATGGGCCAATCTGCGCTCATCCCTATCCTGAACTCTCGATAAAAATAATTCCTTTTAGTTGATTAGGAAACAGCTCTTTTCTTCCACATATGCTCCTTTTTTGGGTAGTGGTGTCAGCCCCTTGGGCAATCAAAACATGAATCGTTGATTTACTAGCTTGATAGAATGAGAAAGCGGCATTTCGTACACCATGGCATTCTATAGATAGAGCTGCTTAAGTTTTAGTGGGAATAAATCTACGTGCTTAGATTAAATACAAATGGTTTGAGATTTAAAAATCCATTGAGAGAAAGGGAAAGGAAGAAATGACTGGAGTGAAACTATAGGTTGGCAAAGGTTAGAGTCAAAGGTGGAGCCACCATATCAAGGACCCACAGACAGGTAAAGTTGAATGTAGTTGCCGAAAGCAGCCAGAGTGAATTCAAGGGTCTGCCCTTTAGACTAGATGAATACACCTACAGTTTTGATGGACCTCAGCCACCCATATAGTACCACCCACCAACAAAATTCTGAAATAGGCCTTACCCACCGCCCTATTTCCTTTCCAACTCTCAAAGCCAAACTCCTGAGATAGCACAGCAAAGAAAGTATTAGCTTCACTCGTTCTTACTTATGAAAAGTATTAGCTTCACACGCTATTATGAAAAGTCTTAATCATCCTAGTGCTATATGAAAAAGGCCGTGTGTGCTAGAAAAGCCAGAGAATTCAACACCGTATTGCCAGGGAGTCCCATTGAAACGCGGGACAGAAATTTATTTATAGTATTGTTTCTATGATTTGGGGTTCGAATCTAGCATTGGAGAGAAAATAAAGGGTTATCTGGATGGAGTCTCGCTTGGACACGGGAGATCCATAGATCTGGATAGTCTTTCTCGCTCAGTAAAGAAGAGTATTCTCACACTCTAAAATTAGCCACACAAAAATAATACCTGAGAAAATGTCCCAAGAAATTAAATTAAAATGGCCAAAGGAATTGATTAAGCGTGTAAAATGCAAAATAATAAATTACTGTGGCTGGGAATATTTTTCTTTTATTCCTCTTGCCAAAATATATTAACAGGATTTTTATTGGAATTTTCAGAGCACAGGAAGTATTTTTAGTAAATCAAAAACAATTATCGGAATTAAATTTGCACTAGAAAGTCCCTTTTCTTTTCTTTCCTTTCTCTTTCTCCCTTTTTCTCCTATTTTCCTCCTACTGGGCCACGGCCCAGCACTGTGCCACTGGCCTCCGCGCGCGGCCCGTGCACACGCGCCTTCCCGCGGGTCCACCTGTTGGCTGCCTGCCTGACTTTCTCTCTCATTGCGCTGTCGGGCCTGCCCATTAGATCCTCACCCACCTCACTCGCGCGTCTCTCCACTGATAGGCTGGGCCCGCCTGTCAGTTCTTTCCTACCTCCGTCCAGATTGGGCAGAGGGGAAATTTCCCCTCCACGGCTCAATCGGCGCCGCGACCCGACTCCCCGCGCGCCTGTTCTCGGTTCAAACGAAGGCGGACCTGGTCCACGCCCACTCCCCACGTTCTCCGGCGCCGCCACTCCCTCTCGCGCGAGAATCACGTGCACGACGCCGTGGCCGCCACCCTCAACCCGTGTGAATTGGAGCCATTTCGGCCACGATCTTGCCCGCCCGAGCGCATAAAAACCTTCACCGTCCTCTCTTCTTCCTTTTCCCTCAAACATCGACGCCTCCCGAGCTCCCTAGCACCCCGCGCCGCGTAATCTAGTGCCGCCGCTGCGCTCCGCCATCTCCGGTCGTCCGCCGCCACCGCTGTAGCCCCCACTAGACCGCGCGCTCGCCACCGCTAGCTCCACCGCACCCGTGCCACGCCAGGCCGCTGCATCCGAGAGCCTTTACGCCGTCGGAGACCCAAGCTCGCCATCGTCCTCCTCGGTAAGCCATTCCGCCGGTTTGTGGCCACGACCCGATGAAGAGGACCCTTCCTCCAGTGCACGTTCAGTTGGCCCCTAGGAACGGGCCACACGCACTGCCACCGGCACTAGCACCAGCTCTAGCTCTAGCACCGGCACCGGCACCAACACCGACGGGCGGCATGATCAGCGCATCGTCGAGCGACGGCAGCTCTCAGGGAGGCACCAGCATCCACAGGGGCTTCACTTCCACCGATGACAGCAGCTCCTTCAGCGGGTCCCGCACCCGCTGTGGAGCCCATGGGCCCCGGGTACCTCACCACAAGTATATGGGCCACTCGGATAGAGGATGGCCCGAGTCTTGTAGTTAGGGATATAGTAGCACCCGGCAGACTATGCCTTATACGATAAGGAATATACAGTCCTAGCTGGGTAAGTTGTATCTCTAGAAGGAAATCCCTTGGCCAGATGGGATTCCTATCCTATACCCTTGTCCCCTAGTTTATAAGGGGAGGCAGGGCACCCCCTGAGGGCACAAGATCATTGATCAACATAAATCCTCAAAGGAATACCACCACAACTAGACGTAGGGTATTACCTCACCTCGAGGGTCTGAACCAGTATAAAATCTCCTTGTGTTCCTTTGCAATCCACCGAGTTTCCCCTTGCCGAGTAGCCCCATATTCATATTGTCGGTGTAAAACATCGACAGTTGGCGCGCCAGGTAGGGGTTCCGGCGAGTTTCACATCTACAAGCTCGATGGATCCAGCAACCAGAGTCGATGGCGGCAAGTTCTCCCATGGAGACATAATAACCTTTGGAAGCCTCGATTTCATCGCCGACCAGATCGGCAATCTCACCTTGGCCGAAGCAGATCCAATCCAACCGGCCAAGGAACCAGCCGACTCCACGCCAGTTGGCTCACAAGGCGCTGCACCAACTATTATCAATCTAACACAGCAGTCTTCAAGTTCGCCGAGCTTCGGGACAACTCTCTCCTTCGGTGTCTGACTCACGCTAGGCCTTGAGCCAGCTCGGATTAGGCTAGGAAGGGGAGAGATCATTAATCTCCCACGAAGATTCGGCGACGCCGCGGATCTACACTCACGCGGCAGACCTGATTTCCTACGATTCAGTTTGGACACGGCCAAGCGCCGTTTCATATTGGATCTAGGGAGGTCGGAGTCGTTCTTACCCCGATGAATTACTCAGACTCCGACTCCAAGTCGGACAATGGTTCGAACACCAGTTTGCACCAGTTTGGCGAGTCTCCTTATCCCCCGCGAGATCTTCATGGCTTCGACTCCCCCACCGGAGTTACGTCGAATACAAGAGGAGCAACAAGAGGAGGCGCGCCGACTACTACAATAGGAGGAAGCCAATCATGTGGCTCGCAACGATGAGCTATGCAAAGCTGGGCGAACCGCTCAGCAACAGATCCTCCAGACAAAAGTCGGCGACCACGACGTCTTCGTCACACCACAGCAAAACGTCATGGCCGCCGCAACTCTGCTGGACACGGTCCAACTCGGGCCTAATCACCAGGCCACCCCGACTATCACCAAGATCAAGGCGATGATTATAGCTGCGACCTGTCAGCAGCAACAGCAGTCGGGCGACACAATTGTACCGACCAACAGGTCGGGTTCTCCAGCGGCAGGATCTTCTACGTTAGCACGACGCCGGGCAGCCGGCTCTAGTCGGCCACATGAGGAGTCGCGTCAAACTTCACTCGGCAACACCAATAACTACAATCGGCGGCATCACTAGCACGATCACCGGCCTAATCAAGACCTCTGAGTACGACTACAATGCGTCGTTAGACACGACATCAATGCCCGGTGCCAGCAATGAGAAGAGGACGAGCGCTGCCGACTGGAGGACGAGAATGAGCGTTTCGGTCTCCACCATGAGCGGTTAAACTGCCGCGGTCGGAGCCGAAGCCCTCACAAAGACGAAGGCGTTCCAGCCTTCACTCACGAGCTCCAGGACGTTGACTGGCCGTCGGGCTTCAAGCCTATGGGGATCGAGAAATACGATGGCAAAACCAACCCCGAATCCTGGCTCACCGTATACACCCTAGCAATTCGAGCCGGCGGCGGTGATCACAAAGCCATGGCTAATTACCTCCCGGTTGCACTAGCCGACTCGGCGAGGACATGGCTGACAGGGCTTCCGAGGCGGTCGATCAGTTCCTGGGGAGAACTCAGGGAGTGGTTCATCGCTAACTTTCAAGGGACCTACGAGAGGCCATCTTCAAAACATGATTTATATCAGCTCCACCAAAAGAAGAACGAGTCTCTACGTGACTTTTTCAAGAGGTTTTCCGAGAAGCGCAACAAGATACCGATGATTAAGGACGAGGCTGTCATCGCCGCCTTCCGTAAGGGAGTAAAGGATGCCCCGTTCATCGCAAAGTTCACTCAGAAGCCACCATCGTCTGTCCGGGCTCTCTTCGACATGGCGAACAAATACGCCGACTCGGCCAAAGTAGTTGCCGAGGCCCTCGATGAGAAGAAAGAGTCCCGGCAGAAGGATCAGAAGGCGAAGGCCAACAACGAGCCATCACAGAACAAGTCCGGCAACCGCAAGCGGAAGTCGGACAACGAGGTGGCCAACATGGAGCGGACTAAGTCGCGGCCCCAACGGAACAACGACTACCAAAAGGTCATGAACGGGCCATGCCCCTTCCACCCCAAGGGCACGCACGTGGCCAAAGACTGCTTCATGCTCAAGAAGTTTGCCTCTGAGCAGGCTTCAACATCTGGCGCCGACAAGAGCAAAGACAAGCTAGATCAGGACCCGGCCGACGATTTTCAAGGTCCCTAGGCCGTGTTAAATCATATCTTTGGAGGGCCGTCTATGTATGATTCTAAGCGCAAGCAGAAGCTAACAGTACGCGACGTCAACACGATCTCTACAGCAGACACCCCCAATATCTGCGTTGGTCAGAAACGTCCATTACGTTCACCCGCGCCAATCATCCAGATCGGATTTCGCATCTAGGACGCTATCCACTCGTCCTAGACCCGGTCATCAAGAACATCAAGTTGAAGAAGGTTCTCATAGACAGAGGCAGCGCGCTCAACATCCTATTCGCCAAGACTCTGGATGAGATGAAGATTCCTCGTTCAGATCTGCGGCCGAGTATGGCACCCTTCCACGGGGTAATTCCCGGCCTGTTTTCAACACCACTCGGGCAGATCACCTTGCCAGTTACATTCGGCACACAGAATAACTTCCACACGGAGAACATCTGCTTCGAGGTCACCGATTTCGAGACAGCATACCACGCGATACTCGGACGACCGGCGCTTGCCAAATTCATGGCGATACCGCACTATACATACATGGTGCTCAAGATGCTAGGGCCAGCGGGAGTCCTCTCCCTCCACAGCGATGTTAAGCAAGCCTTCACCTACGACAAGGAGAGTTGCGAATTGGCTCAATCACAAGAGGCGGCAGTCGAGCGCAATAGCATTTGGCAAGCTGTCACAATAGAAGTCGAGGAAGACCTAGTTCCAGCCAAAAAAGCAGCGAAGTCGGGAATTTCAGTGGACTCAGACACAAAGAAGATCCCCCTGGACCCTTCCGACCCCTCCAAGACTTCTATAGTCGGGACCGGACTCGACCCCAAATAGGAAGACGCGTTCATCACCTTCCTCCAAGCTAACAAGGATATCTTCGCGTGGAAACCGTCCGACATGCCGGGCGTACCAAGGGAGGTGACCGAACACGCCCTCAACGTGAAGACAGACGCCAAGCCAGTCAAGCAACGGCTGCGGCGCTTCACTCAAGACCGTAAAGATGCTATTCGGGAGGAGATAACCAAGCTTCTCGCAGCCAGGTTCATCAAAGAGGTCTATCACCTGGATTAGCTGGCAAACCTAGTTCTGGTCCAAAAGAAAAACGGTAAATGGTGCATGTGCATCGACTACTCCGACCTCAACAAGGCGTGCCCCAAGGACCCATTTGGTTTACCAAGAATAGACCAGGTGGTAGATTCAACTGCAGGGTGCGACCTTCTTTGTTTTCTCAACTGTTACTTGGGATACCACCAAATCAGCCTGAAGGAGGAGGACTGCTTAAAGACGTCTTTTATCACGCCGTTTGGAGCGTACTGCTATATCACTATGCCGTTTGGCTTGAAAAACGCTGGAGCAACATATCAACGCGCAATTCAGCGGTGTCTACACACTCAGATCGGGTGCAACGTGGAAGCCTACGTCGACGACGTGGTGATCAAGACTAAGTCCAAAGAGGACCTCATCGCTGACCTGGAAGAAACCTTCCAAAATCTTTGAAGATTCAAGATGAAGTTGAACCCGGAAAAGTGCGCCTTTGGTGTGCCATCTGGCAAGTTACTCGGCTTCATCGTCTCGCATCACGGCATCGAGGCCAATTCGGAGAAAGTCAACGCAATTATGAACATGACCCCCGACTAACCAGAAGGACGTCTAGAAGCTGACATGTTGCATGGCAGCACTCAGCTAGTTTATTTCCCGACTGGGCGAACGGGGCATGCCTTTTTTCATGTTGTTGAAGAAAGCGGACAATTTCCATTGGACACCTGAAGCCCAACAAGCCTTCGAAGACTTCAAACAAATCCTCATCTCACCCCCCGTGTTGGCATCACCCATGCCCCAAGAACCGCTAATGCTATATCTGGCGGCAACTACTCAGGTAGTCAGCACAGTGCTGGTGGTTGAGCGATCCGAATAGGGTCACATCTAGAAAGTACAAAGGCCAGTCTACTTTGTCAGCATGGTCCTTGCCAACTCGAAGACAAGATACCCACAGGTCCAGAAGCTACTATATGGCCTACTCATCACTGTTCGGAAGCTGGTGCACTATTTCAAGCACATCAAGTCACGGTGGTCACATCGTTTCCACTCAGGGACGTCTTGCATAACCGCGAGGCCACCGGCCGAATCGCTAAATGGGCGCTCGAGTTGATTGTGTTCGACATCACCTTTCAACCAAGGACAGTAATCAAATCCCAAGCTCTAGCCGACTTCGTAGCCGAGTGGACAGAAGTTCAAGTGCCTCATCAACAACGAAGCTAGAGTACTGGACAATCTACTTCGACGGTTCTCTACGGATTGGCGGCACCGAGGCTGGCGTTGTACTGACGTCGCCCACTAGCAAAAAACTCAAGTACGTTCTACAAATCCACTTCCTGGCTCCCCACAACGTCGCCGAGTACGAGGCACTTATCCACGGGCTCCGCATTGCTATATCACTCGGCATACGTCGACTGGTTGTGCGCGGGGATTCTCAACTCATGGTGAACCAAGTCATGAAGGACTAGACATGCCTCGACGATACCATGGCGGCATATTGTCAGGAGGTCCGCAAGCTGGAAAACAAGTTCAACGGGCTGGAAATAACACATGTCCTACGACAATACAATGACGCCACAAATGAATTGGCAAACATGGGATCGAAGCGAGAGGTGGTACCGACAGGAATCTTTGTCAAGCAACTCATGGAGCCATCAGTCAAGAAGAAACCAGTACCAGAGCAATCGAGAGGCGAACCTACCCCGGCCATAGACGAGGTGCTACACACATGTCAAGACTGGCGCACTCCTGTTCTCAAATTCCTCCTGGATGATGAACTCCTAGAAGATCACAGTCAGGCCGAGCAAGTCAAATGTCGAAGCAAGAGTTTCCTGCTAGTCGGAGAAGACCTGTTCCGTAGAAGCGCATCCGGTATCCTCATGTGCTGCGTCACCACTGAGGAGGGCAAGCAGATCCTGCAGTCGATCCACTCGGGCATATGTGGCAACCATGCCGCATCCAGGACGTTAGTCGGAAAGGCTTACTGGCAGGGATTCTTTTGGCCAACAGTAGTAACAGACGCCAAGGACATTGTTCGCAAGTGCGAGGGTTGCCAGTTCTACAGAAGACAAACCAACCTCCCAGCCCAAGAACTCCAAACAATCCCAATCTCTTGGCCCTTTGCAGTATGGGGGCTTGACATGGTCGGGCCTTTCAGCAAGCGCCAGGAGTGTTCACGACAATTGTTCATCGCAGTGGATAAAATTCACCAAGTGGATTGAGGCCAAACCCGTTGCAACCATAACAGCGGCCCGAGCAAAGGACTTCATCATGAGTATATTATACCGATTCGGGGTCCCTAACCGCATCATCACAGACAACGGTTACTCAGTTCATGGGTGGCGTTTTTTCAAGATTTCTATGAAGAATTCGGCATCAAGATCTGTTATGTCTCTGTGGCATACCCGCAGAGCAACTGCAGGTTGAACGAGCCAACGGTATGGTCTTACAAGGTATCAAGACCAGGATATTCGACCGACTACAACCATAGGCGGGCCGGTGGGTTCAAGAACTCCCATCCATTCTCTAGTCTCTAAGAACCACGGTTAGTCGGGCAACAGGGTAATCCCCTTTCTTTCTAGTCTACGGTGCTGAGGCTGTGCTACCAACTGAGTTAGAGTTTGGCTCTCCGAGTGTTCGGGCCTACTCAGAAGACATCTCAAACAGTACCCGATTGGTTGAGCTAGATCAGTTGGAAGAAGCGAGGGATATCGCAACAATCCAGTCGACAAGTATCTTCAAGGCCTGTGTCGCTACCACAACCGCAATGTCCATGGCCGTGCCTTTTTGGTCGGGGATTCTCATCTTGAGAAAAATACAAACCACCAAAGACAGGTATAAACTATGCCAATCTGGGAAGGCCGTTCATTATAGCCAAGGTCACACGGCCAGGCGCCTACCGACTGAAGACCGAAGACGGTGCCCTCATCAGCAACTCATGAATATAGAACAACTACGTCCTTTTCTATACCCGAGTTTTATAATTTTTCATGTGTACAGATTCTCTCTGACTCACTACGCCGCTTGTATCAACGAGTAGTGAGTCGGGCTGCATGTATTATATGTGCTTTGTCAATAATATACGAGCCTGTCTTACTTAAGTTATGAAGTTTCACTACGACTTTGTTATGTCTGCCTGAGTACAGCTCTCTGCGGTGAATGATTTTATTAAGTTCCTATAGACTAACTTGGCGTAGACTATACAGTCAGGTAAAGCTGATGACAACTGAGTAATGATTCAGGACTTGGCGGCATTGCACATATATTTACACATGTTTTTTACAAAAGTTTATACATACCAACTACATGATGCATTGCTCTCACAGACCCAGGTCTCGGGTGATGGTCGCAGTCCGGCCTCGCTTCGGCTATCAGCTTCAGTGCCTCCTCAGGCATCGTCTCCTTGGCAACTCCCTCCCCGATGGCTTCGATGTTTGCCCTTGGGTAGATGGACTTCATCATTGCCAGGGTATGGGCATGCCGGCAACAAACATGCTCATCCAAGTACCTCTTCAGGGCACTCGGTGCATCCTTAAGGCGCGCCTCGACCTGGAAGAGCGTGCTGGACCTGGTTCCCTTGTCGCAACGATCCATCATGTCAAGGAGCCCTTTCAGGAACTCGTGAGGGTCTCCCGTGACTCCTTGACGACGCTTATCTCCTCTGCGAAGGCCTAAAACTGGATTTATTGGGCATTGGCTCTAGTAGCTACCTGGGTTCACAAACAAGTAAACTTGTCAGGCAAGACTGCAGACGGAATGCTAAAGGATTGGTTAAGATCATTGTCAGGAAAGCGGGGACTTACTTTTGTAGTCGAGCCTTCCCTTGGCTATTGGTTTTCTCTAGTTCGACTCTTTCCTTCTCGAGCTTGGTATTGGCCTTCTTCAAATCGGCCTTCTCTTGGTCAAGCTCGGTATTGGCTGTTGTCAGGTTCGGCCTTGTCTTTTTCGAGGTCGGCCCTGGCCCTCTTAGCCTCCTTCAGCTGTTCCTCTCCCTCCGTTCGGCGTCTTCAACTCGGCTTCGAGGCTGCACCGACAGATTAGTCAATGAACTCGACGGTGCAGTCAAGACACCAACTGGGCAGTTGGGAAATGGGACATAGTTGGAAAACATATTAAGGATTTGGTCAGGAAGATGTGTTCTAGAGGCTCACCTCTTTATCTTCTTGGCTTGGTCCCAATTTCTCAGCCCTGAGCGCGGTGACAGACCCCCTCAGCCAAGATTCCCTTCCTGGCTGCGCCCCTCCACTTCGGCTTTCCAGGGCCCAGAGTTGGTCCAGTTCTTGGAGTTGGGGGGCGATTCGGGTCAGCTCCTCGTGCATTTTTCTCCGAGCGGTCGACAAGCTTCTGCTCGGGGAAAACAAGTCAAAGCAGAGTCAAGCATCAAGAAAAACACTACCAAGACTCCAGTACGACGAGAATTCATACCTGGATCCCCTGAGACGTGGCGAGAGTGGCGCGAAGCACGTCTTCCTGCTCCTTCTAGGCCGCTGCTCATCAAACCTTGTAGCTCCGTGTAGTCCCGTCGGGTGCCATCCACTAGAATGTCCGTGGGAACTTGCGCGGAGGGGCCTCGATCCTGGCGAGGTTGGGTTTGTCCTGAAGGAAGAGACAGCGCCGACGACGATGACGACGACCTGGCTGACGAGCGACCAGATGATGATGGCTCCTGGCCCCCAACTCGCTGTCCCGAGGCCTCGGGGCTAGTTCAGGAGCCACAGCGGGGCTTCAGCATCAGGCACCGGTCGGGAGCTGCGGCAACGACTTCGACTACGGGCGTCGGCTCGGGGGCTGAAGCAGCAGTTTCGGGAACCGTCCTTTGGTCGGCCGGGGTTGGCAACCCCACAGTTGGGGTGGTCTCCGTCTCTGCAACTGGGGCCACTGCCGGCTCAGCAGGCGTGCTTGCCGGCTTGGATCAGCTGGAACAGGGTCGACGGCAGAGCAAGTCGGTGTGGCTTTCCTTTGAGATTAATGTCGACCCGCTTCCTATGTAACAAGTCAAGCATTAAAATGCTACCAACAGCAGAGAAGATTTTTAGAAGATCCAGAGCAACCTACCTCTTGGAGAATTTAAAGCTTCCCTCCAAGCGTGATCCAGGGCCCTGACGGTGCGCTGCGGCTGGCTGTCGATCCAGTCGGCGTGATAATCAGCGGCGGCGTTGTTACCTGTTAGTCGGCCCGTTCGCGGTGCGGCCGGCTCGGGCACTCAGGTACTAGGCGGCCACTGCTCTAACCACGTACTTGGTGCTATTCTTGCCGGGCTCGACAAGGTTGAGCTTGGCGTCACTGGCCCCGGCCTGGGGCTTGACGCCCTGGGTGCCGGCTGACGGTGGTGTCCTTTTATTCTTAGACTCCCGGCCCGGCACTCGGCGTCACAAACTTCTTGCCCTGGTCTATAACAGGCCTTTTCCCTGCCCTCTTGGAGTCGGGTTGGGCAGTGGAGGGCTTCTCGCTCTTCTTCAACTTGGTGGCCGACAACGGGCGGGAGTCATCCATCAAACTCCTCGCACCACTACAGATAGTTTAGCAACATACATCACACAAGTGCTGGGACAATTACAGACAAATGTCCACACAGGCATTTATCACAAAAGGAGGACGAAGGTTTACCTCGAGGCAGGGCCGATTGTGGTTAATAAGCTGCGAGGGTGTGTTTTGCGTCCTCGTCTCGATTACCTGCTGGAGAAATAACCGAACAAGGTTTCGTTATCTTCCGTTGGTCAGCCGACTCGTGGCTTTCTCGGTCAGGGTCATATTTCCTTTGGTAATCCTAGCCGAATGCAACTCCTCAGCTTCAGCGGCTGCAAGCGCCGGTTCAGAAAACGCTTGGCCACCCAGGGCTTGGTCAAGCCGGCTCGCTTGAATTTCTCTAGTTTTCTCCAGCAATTGATGCACTTGGCCCAATCTCTTGAAAGGTTGGATTTGAAGACCAATTGGAGGAGACCCACGGTGGCGAGCCGGTGAACGGAGGCAGGGGGGTTCCAGATTAGAACAGTAAGAACCACTCTTTATGCCAACCTTTCAAGGAGGATTTCAAGGAAAGATTGATATAATGTTTTCCTCTCGCTCATCAACTGAAGACTAGCCCCCAATCACTTGAACATTATTCTTGGAGGGCTGGGGCTTAACATGGAACAAATGTCTGAAGAAGTTGAAGTGGGGTTCCACACCCAAGAAGAACTCACAAAGAGTCATGAATATGGAGATTTGTTGAAGGATTGAGTTGGGATTCAGATTCAAACTTCCAATCCCGTAGAAGTCAAGCAGACAGTGGAATAAATGCGGAAGAGGGATAGAAACAAACCCCCCGGTCAAAAAAAGAGGCAAAGACGACAGTTTCGCCAGATTGGGGATTTGGAACTGACTCACCCTTGGCCGAATGCCAGCGGATAACGCCTTGGCCTTGCAACTTCAATTGATTCTCCAGTAGCTTCAGCTTCACCAAGCCGCAATCCGAAGTCAGCCAGGCATTCTCTTAACACACCCGCAGGATTCGAGGCCTCGGCATGATGGGGCGCGGAGAAATTTGGGGGAAATACAATTGGGGGCTTGCATTGATCCAGAGAAGGATCGGAATCGCCCAAGTTCTAGTGGGGAACAGCGAGTAGTAGTGAACCCTAGCAAAGCGGGAGGCAAATTTCGGCGCGAAGGCGAAGATGAAACGATTGGTCGCTTTGGGGAAGATGAAGGAATCTTTTCTCTCTCCCCGTTTTTTATGAGCCTGTGTCGCTAATGGGCTTGGGCTTACATAGTCGCACTGGGCACCAAGATTTTAGCTTCTATAGTAGCATACGCTCATAACGGGCTGTGTTAAGATCGGCAGGTGCTAGTGCTACCAAACAGGAACCCGATGAGGTAAACAGATATGCTTCATAAAGCTTTATTGCTAAACACATGTGTTGGGTATCTGTCTTATCCACTAGGTATCGAGGATATATCCTTATAAAGGATCACCAAGCCTTCATTAAATTGGGGATGTAGGTATCTTTCTCGAGTATCCTGATCACGCAAGCGCATGGATTTATTTTCAATAAAGTGGTACTCGGCCTACATGCTTGGCCACAGGTTTCGCCATGAGCAACGTTATTCCAGCCGACATGACGCTGAAGAGTCTAACTTTTCAGTAGTGCACTACACACTCGGGAAGACTATAAACATCCTTTTTCCAGCTGACATGAAGCTGAAGAGTCCCATATAACGAGTGGCATGCTACTCGGCAAGACTATACCAAATCACGGTTGACATGATAACCGAAGAGTCTATATACCTGTAGTATACTACTATCTTCTCGGGAAAGACTCACAGGGTTAAATATCTTTGACTTTATGTTTAATTGTCTTCACAATTAAGCACGAAGTCGGGGCTAATCACCTAATAGGTGCGCCTATTCGGCGCACACTATTCATGAACGTCTACATGAAGCCCTTTATAGCCTCGCTTCCAGCTGACATGAAGGAGGACTCGGGAAGAGACATACTCGGACGAAGAGTACTCGGGAAGCAATACACTCGAGCAATCTTCACTGTGGAGGATGAGCACTCGGCATCAGCTGTGAAACTCAGAAGGTCTCAGGGCTACCTGTGAAGGCCATGGGCCCTGGGTACCTTACACACGCATATGGGCCACTCGGATAGAGGATGGCCGAGTCTTGTAGTTAGGGATATAGTACCCCCCGGGGCAGACTATGCTTATATGATAGGAATAACATCCTAGCCAGGTAAGTTGTATCTCAAGAAGGAAATCCCTTGGCCATCATCTGGCTGGGATTCCTATGCTGACCCTTGTCCCCAATATATAAGGGGAGGCAGGGCGCCCTGAGGGCACAAGATCATGTGATCAACATAAATCTCAAAGGAATACCACCACACTGGATGTAGGGTATTACCTCACCTCGAGGGCCTGAACCAGTATAAAATCTCCTTGTGTTCCTTTGCAATCCACCGAGTTTCACCTTGCCAAGTAGCCCATATTCATATTGCCGGTGTAAAACATCGACATCCTGCAGTGAGGCTAGTTCCTTGGTTCACGGCAGTGGGGATTACATGAGCAGATCTAGGAGCCGCACCGACGACGAGGTGGGCGATGAGCAGGAGCCGGAATACAAACTTGGATGACCGCAAGGAGCCGCTCAGAGCATTAGGCGCGCCATCCTTAGTTTTATGTCCTTTTTTCTGATTTGATTTCTTGATTATTTGTAATGTTTAGGAGGTTCTTTGGGTTATTGGTAGCAATACTGTATGTTGTGTGTGTCACGTGAATCTAGAGTTAACTGATTTCTGCAGTTTCCAACTATAAATTTTAGTAATTATTCAGTACTAATTATCCTCGTGTTTCTGAGCCCATCCGTTTCTCCTTCCTCCATTCATCTTCCCCGTTCAAATGGTGAACACAAGAACGGTAAGCGTGCTGCAGAGGATGCTCAGCGCTAAACCAGCAAGATGACACCCAGAACCCAGGGACCAAGCTCATGCCACTCCGCACAGTAGAACCTCGAGCTAGGCACAGGTTCGGCTAACACAGGAACCAGATGTTGCTCATCATGTGTAGCAGCTCACAAAACAATCTGCTAGCAAACCAAGCCAAACCCTCACAACCTACCATCCACCTGCCATCAAAGCTGGCACTGAGTTCTTGAGGGTCAGGCCACTAACCTCTCGCAGCCACGACCAAACCCAAGTGGATGCCAACGACTAGCTGTTGGCATTGAGAAGAAGCTCAACCTCCTCCAGTCAACGCAGGAAAAGGTCACTTTTGCAACCAAGACTTCCAGGTCCCGCATCAGTGGTGGGAACATACTTTCCGTGTGACCGCACTGCTACCAAAACGCGAGGGTCACTTGGCTGTAACTTCTGCCAACCTTCTGGAATCTCAAATTCCGGCCAGAATCAGTGGCCAGAAGAAGACAGCCAGTTCAGGGTTGTACAAGGAAATAGAACAGTCATGGATAGCTCCACGACTTCAACCGCGTTTGGCGTAGCTACACGCTCGGACTGGATTCCGCACCGAGTGGAGAACAGAGAGATTCTGGATGGACTAGACACGAGCGAACCAGCAGCTCTCTCTAGTGATACCTCAGATTCGAGAGCTGTGATAGCAAGTTCTGCTCAGAGAACAAACGCAACAAGATGACAGCAAGAGAAAAGGGTCCTAGTTCCGAGCTCACTAGGGCAGCACCCACAAGCCAACGTGATGCGGGCACCAGGGTTGGACCTGCCACATGAGTTTCTGCCAGCACGTCCGTTCCACCGCGGGGCACTTTCGGAGGCCAAACAGCGAGTAGCAGTCGGGCAGCACAACTTGTCATCCCGCTCCCACCCCCCAATGCACAAAGCGCACAGAACCGAAGACAGTGTGTGGCTAGGCTATGCCCCAGTCATCAAGAAACTATGGTCCACCTGACATAGATTGGCCACCTTGTAATTAGAGATATGATAAAAGCTCAGCATTAGCCTTGTACAAGGAATATAAAACCTATCAGGCAAAGTAATCTCTAAGAGGAGATCCCTTACCGAGTCTGGTTGTGACTCCTACGTACCTCTGTCACAAACTTATAGGGAGGCAGGGCCACCCATAAGGCAGATCATCGCAATCCATCAAACACCATACTCTCAAAGGAATAACACTGGTAGGGTATCCTCTCATCGGGCCGAACCATATAACTCCTGGTTCCTTTGCAGTCACCGAGATTCGATCACGATACCCCATATAAATGCCGGTGTAAAAACATCGACATTGCGTGACCAGGGGATCAGTGAGATCAACTTCAAAACTCGATGATTCGACAACACGGAGTGACGCAGCAAACTTCTCCCTGAGACACGATTAATTCGCAAACCTCACTTCGTGCCGACAAGTAGCATCTTACATGGCCGACTTGACTTGATCCGATCTACCGCACAACCCGACTCCGCACAGCGCCTACATAACGAGCAGTGACCCTCGTACTGCTGCGCAATCTTCAACTTGGTCCGGATCAACTTCCCAGCGTTACTCGACTCGCATAGCCGCCGATCAAGGAGAAGGGGAGAATCGCAATCTCCCA